>WNWK01003715.1:0-158553 GCA_009830355.1 Cherax destructor
ACCATGCCACATATAAACTGAATAATGTAGATCTTAATACTACTGATTGCGAAAAGGATTTAGCAGTTCTGGTTAGCAGTAATCTGAAGCCAAGACAACAGTGCATAAGTGTTCGCAATAAAGCTAAAATAATCCTTGGCTTCATATCAATAAGTATAAATAATGGAAGTCCTCAGGTTGTTCTTCAACTCTATATATCCTTGGTTAAGCCTCATTTAGATTATGCTGCACAGTTCTGGTCACTGTATTACAGAATGGATATAAATGGAAAACAGGAATAAATAAAGGGGATGTAAATAGCGTGCTGAAAATATCCAGCCAAGAAAGGACTCGCAGCAATGGTTTCAAGTTGGAAAAGTTTAGATTCATAAGAACATAAGAATTTAAGAATGGAGGAACACTGCAGAAGGCCTACTGGCCCATACAAGGCACGTCCTTATCAAAACCACCACTACCTAAGAATTTACTCCCGTACTCACGACACCAATCAAACCCAGCCCCTCCCACTCATATATTTGTCCAATCTCTTTTTAAAGCCACCCAAGGTCCTAGCCTCTATCACCCTGCTCAGAAGATTGTTCCACGCATCTACAACTGTTAAAAAAAAAAAAAACAGTACTTGCCTATTTCCTTTCTAAATCTAAATTTATCAATTTAAATCCGTTTTTATGGTTCTTACTTGGTTTGATATCCTCAGTATTTTATTAATATCTCATTTGTTTATGCCCATCATCCACTTGTACACCTCGATGATATCTCCCCTAATTCTACGTCTCTCCAGAGAGTGGAGATTCAACGCTCTAAGTCTATCTTCATACGGGAGATTCCTTATATTGTAAATCATTTTAGTCATTCTTCTCTGTATGTTCTCAATGAATCTATATTCATCCTGTAGTAAGGAGACTGCTGCATAATCAAAACTCCTAGTGTAAGTTTATTGAGGCCTTGAAATAAATCCTAGTAATCTGTTAGCCTTATTCACATTAGGCACTGTTGTCTTGGCTTTAGATTTCTGCTTACCATGACTCCCAAGTCTTTTCACATTCTGTATGATCAAGCTCTACTTCACCTAGTTTATAAATTCGAGGGATATTTTCATTACCGACAGTCCCTTACACTTGTCCACATTGAACTTCATCTACCACTTTTCAGACCAAGTCACTAATTTGTCCAAATCCTCCTGGAATTCACTGGTATCCTCCTCAGAATGAATCATACGGCCTATTTTTGTATCGGCAAATTTACTCATGTCACTTGTAATTCCTTCATCAAGGTCATTTATGTAAATTATGAACAACAATGGGCCTAAAACTGATCCTTGTGGAACGCCACTAGTGACTAATCCCCATTCAGATTTGACCCATTAATGGAAACTCTCTGCTTTCTATTGGTAAGCTATGCCTCTATCCATGCTAGAACTGCCACCTTTCTTAAGAGTCTCTTGTGAGGTACTGAAATCCAAGTAAACTATGTCATATTCTTTATCACTGTCTACTGCCTCAAATGTTTTATTGAAGAACGTCAGTAAATTTGTCAGGCAGGAACGACTCTCGTGAACCCATACTGAGATTCATTAATCAAATTATGTTCTTCAAAGGTGACTTCTAATAATATCAGCTATAATTGATCTAATTTAATTGCTTACCATGATTTGATTATTGGACGGTAATTTGATGGAATGGACTTATCCCTGATTTGAATATAGGAACTACATTAGCTATCTTCCACATCCTGGCACAACACCAGTTAGGATGGACGTATTAAACACACTTGTTAATGGCCGACTAAGTTCCATCTTGTATTCTTTAAGTACCCTGGAAAACAACTCGTTGGGTCCCGGGGACTTATTTTGCTTCAGTTTATCTATCTGTTTGATAACCATGTCCCTCGTGACAGTAATATTAGTTAATTTGAATTCTTCCGGAACTGAATAATTGTTAATTTCTGGAATCTCATTTACGTCTTCTTGTGTAAAGACTGACAAAAAATAGTCATTAATTAGAGAATACATTTCCAGTTCGTTATCCGTCAGCTGTCCATTCCCAATTTTCAGAGGTCCTACCTTTTCCCTCACCTTCGTCCTATACACTTGAAAGAACCCTTTTGGATTAGTCTTTGATTCATTAGCAACCTTAATCTAATAGTCACGTTTAGCCTTTCTAATCCCCTTTTTTACTTCTCTTTTAAACTGAACATAGAGTTGTGGATGAGTGGAACAAACTCCCGAGTACCGTCATAGAAGCTAAGACGTTGTGTAGTTTTAAAAATGGGTTAAATATATGAGTGGGTGTGGGTGCGTGTGAGCTGGACCTGACTAGCTTGTGCTACTAGGTCTTATGCTGTGCTCCTTCCTTAAGTGGAAGTGACCTGACTAGGTGGGTCATTTGTCTAAGCCGAGGAGTGACATGGGCTTGCTTCGTATGGGTCAGTAGGCCTGCTGCAGTGTTCCTTCTTTCTTATGTTCTTATGTTTAACCAACAGGTCACTTTGGCTAAGTTCCTAGCACCCTGCATCTTTGTTACATAATTAATAAGCTTCTTGTAATCTTCATGTGTCAGAATTCACAAAGTGTGTAATTAACTTGGCCTTGTTAATATAATTGTTGTTAATTAATATTTGTTTCCTTACATCGTTTGTTACTGAATTCTTTTTTTTTTTCTGAATAGTTCGTTACTTATGTAACTTGGTTACCTAACACAGCGCTGGGACTCAGTGTCTGGATCCACTAACACAGCGCTGGGACTCAGTGTCTGGATCCACTAACACAGCGCTGGGACTCAGTGTCTGGATCCACTAACACAGCGCTGGGACTCAGTGTCTGGATCCACTAACACAGCGCTGGGACTCAGTGTCTGGATCCACTAACACACGCTGGGACTCCAGTGTCTGGATCCACTAACACAGCGCTGGGACTCTAGTGTCTGGATAAACTAACACAGCGCTGGGACTCAGTGTCTGGATCCACTAACACAGCGCTGGGACTCAGTGTCTGGATCCACTAACACAGCGCTGGGACTCAGTGTCTGGATCCACTATGTGCCTCTGATCATCTGACTACCGCTCATACCATGTTTATGGAGTACCTCAGTAATGCTAGCAGGGCTGATTTTCCTCTGCCCACGCTGCAGTAAATGACTAATACTCAAGCACCGGACCTGACTTGCCTAGTTCACCTGAGATCACCGGACCTGAACTATCTAGTTCACCTGAGATCACCGGACCTGAACTATCTAGTTCACCTGAGATCACCGGACCTGAACTATCTAGTTCACCTGAGATCACCGGACCTGAACTATCTAGTTCACCTGAGATCACCGGACCTGAACTATCTAGTTCACCTGAGATCACATAACCTGAACTATCTAGTTCACCTGAGATCACATAACCTGAACTATCTAGTTCACCTAACCTGAACTATCTAATTCACCTGAGATCACCGGACCTGAACTATCTAGTTCACCTGAGATCACCGGACCTGACCTACCTAGTTCACCGGAAATCACCGGACCTGACCTACCTAGTTCACCTGAAATCACCAGACCTGACCTACCTAGTTCACCTGAAATCACCGGACCTGACCTACCTAGTTCACCTGAAATCACCGGACCTGACCTACCTAGTTCACCTGAAATCACCAGACCTGACCTACCTAGTTCACCTGAAATCACCGGACCTGACCTACCTAGTTCACCTGAAATCACCAGACCTGACCTACCTAGTTCACCTGAAATCACCAGACCTGACCTACCTAGTTCACCTGAAATCACCAGACCTGACCTACCTAGTTCACCTGAAATCACCGGACCTGACCTACCTAGTTCACCTGAAATCACCAGACCTGACCTACCTAGTTCACCTGAAATCACCAGACCTGACCTACCTAGTTCACCTGAAATCACCAGACCTGACCTACCTAGTTCACCTGAAATCACCAGACCTGACCTACCTAGTTCACCTGAAATCACCAGACCTGACCTACCTAGCTCAACTGGCCCACCTGGCTAACTTTACTTCCTTCCCCTATATATTCTGTTTATTTTGCACATGTGCACAGACAAATATGCACAGTTCAGAACACTTACTGAGGAAACGTTTCGCCACGAGTGGTTTCTGCAGCCACTTCCAAATACTGCCAGTAGCACCATACCTGTTCAGCCTGCAATTTTTATTCTCTGAACTGAGCTGACAAAGCTCACAGTGGGCGAAACGTCTCCTAATAACCTGGCCTAAGTGTTGCCTTTGACTTTATTCCACAGCTCCGTGTTATCAATATTTGACAATAAACAGAAATTGGGATACATGACGAAGGTTGTTTCATGGATTGTATGATTGAGCAGCTCGTCTCGCTGTGTTGGTACCAATGTTACGTCAGCCCTGCCAGTCACTGACTAGGACATCGTCTACCTAAGTGACGTAAGTCACACTCGCTCACCTTCATTTTTTTTGTAAGTTAAAGCCATTTCATCAGATAATGGAATTCAGGTTTTTATGTAATGCTAACTTACTTTAAGCAAATCAATTAGCACTACTTTAAACTGAAATAGTTTACAAAAGTATTTAAAATATTGGAATGATTTTAGTGAAAATAATGTTGATGGAATCTTTGCCAGGTCCATTTTTTAGACCAATCAACGAGGCGCCTCTGGATTCGTCCTTCGCTCTCCCGTCCCGGCGCCACCCACTCCACACAACATGATCACCTACAAAAGAGAACACACGGCCTGACCACGATTCAGTCGTGACCAAACTATTGTGAGAGACGGGACCAGGTTATGGACACACTCAGGTAACTTACGCCAGCGTTGTAACTTTGTCTTGGACACACTACTCACTACTTGTGGCAAGAAACTTAAATCTTTGTTTGAAGACACTCATTTATCGCGGGCCTTAAAGTATTTTATAACTTCAAACCTCGGACTTAGAAAATAAATGTAGTGGAACACTGTATTTATTAAAGGAAACACATCGTTACGAGTGGCGACGATTCCTTTAATAAATAGCCTGAACTGCTTGTCGGTATCAATGTACTATTTACATCCCTACTGGCCCTGGCTAGACAGATAGAACTAGTCCAACTACACCCTCCCATATATCAGTCCAATTCAATTTTTTAATCCAAAGAACTAACCCAAAATTCTCATGGGAACATGCTCATTGGAGAAGCCAGGTATAGATACTAAAAAATCCGGGATAAAGGAATAAATGTACAATTACGATGGATCCCATCACACACTGGATTATTACTCCTTCGTGATAAAGTTGATATGTCAGCCAAGAAGAGTACCCTGAAGGAGAATGTAGAATATAACTGGTATATCTGTGTCTAGTATTAGGAATAATACTAGGAGAGAAGTAAATAATTAATGGAAGTAATAATGAGTGGAATAAACTCCCGAGTACAGTTATAGAGGCTAAAACGTTGTGTAGTTTTAAAAATAGGCTAGATAAATATATGATTGGGTGCGGGTGGGTGTGAGTTAGACCTGACTGGTTTGTGCTACTAGGTCAGATGCCGTGCTCCTTCCTTAAGTGAATGTAACCTGACCTGGCTGGGTCGGGGCATTGGCTTAAGCCGGTGGGAGACTTGGACTTGCCTCGCATGGGCCAGTAGGCCTGCTGCAGTGTTCCTTCTTTCTTATGTTCTTATAAGAACCAAATGCAAATTATGTGGTCAGGCATATGGTCACTGTCTTGAACACTATATGCTTAATTGTCCACTTATTGAGGAATGTAGAGATAGACAGTATAATAACCTATGTGACATGTCAAGATATCTTATTAATGAAAATAAGATATGTACTAGATATACTAAGCAAATATCCTAAATTTGCTTGTAACAGATAAGTGAACTGTAGATATAAATCCAAATGTACACCTGTTAACCCTTTTGGGGCCTAGTTCCTAGGCCTTTTGTGTATTCCTATGCTCTTGCGCTACCGTCCACAGGATGGATATGGGGTGCACAATAAACTAGCCACTTCGGTGGCACTCGTCTACAAGTTTACTGCCAAACTAGTGCTTCCTTATAACCTTTCTAAACTTGAACCACTGATGCGAGTCCTGTCTTGGTTAGATATTTTTTTCAGCACATTACACATATGTTTATTTATTCCGGTTTTCAGTTTGCACATGTCACTCAAATATCCCTTAATTCTACCCCTTTCCCCGAGCGCAAATTTAGTGCCTTCAACCCATCATTATAGGAAAGATTTTGCTTCCTTTTCTCTATGTATTCCAGCACATTTACTATATGTTCATTCTGAAATTGTAATATGGAGATAAGAACTGAGCACCATAACCTAAATATAGCCTTATCAGAGATCTATACAGAAAGGAGTATATAACCTTTATTTATATTTCTTAATATTAAGCCAAGAATTTCATTGGAGTTATAGTGAACACTTATAAGAACATAAGAAAGAAGGAACACTGCAGCAGGGCTACTGGCCCATGCGAGGCAGGTCCAAGTCTCCCATCGGCTTAAGCCAATGCCCTGACCCAGCCAGGTCAGGTTACATTCACTTAAGGAAGGAGCACGGCATCTGACCTAGTAGCACAAACTAGTCAGGTCCAACTCACACCCACCCGCACCCACTCATATATTTATCTAACCTATTTTTAAAACTACACAACGTTTTAGCTTCTATAACTGTACTCGGGAGTTTGTTCCACTCATCGACAACTCTATTACCAAACCAATGCTTTCCTATATCCTTCCTGAATCTGAATTTATCCAACTTAAAGCCATTGCTGCCTTGGTTTAAGATTTCTAATACTGTACATTTAGCTTATATGTGCCAATGCCCTAATCAAAATTTATTTGGCTGCTAGTAGGTCTGATGCCGTGCTTCTTCCTTAAGTGTATGTAACCTGACCTGACTAGGTTGGGTCCGTGGCATAAGCCGGTAGGTTACTTGGACCTGCCTCGCATAGGCCAGTAGGCCTGCTGCAATGTTCCTTCTTGCTTATTTTCTTATATCTTGATTCTTCTACTTATATTTAGGTCACACTATACATGCATATATATATATATATATATATATATATATATATATATATATATATATATATATATATATATATATATATATATACACACACACACACACACAACCCATCTGGGTTTTCTTCTATTTTTAATAGTTCTTGTTCTTCCTTATTTCTTTATTTTTTTTCCATAAGCCATGCGTGTCGTGAGAGGCGACTAAAATGCTGGGAGCAAGGGGCTAGTAACCCCTTCTGTATAAATTACTAAATTTAAATAGAAAACCTTTTATTTTTTTAAGTCACCCTGGCTCAGTGTGATACGGCCAGTTTGTTGAAAAAAAATGTAAGACACAAATGCGCAAGCTACATTAATTTCGTAATAATATTGGTAGAAATACCGACAATATGTTAAGTAAAAGGACACAAATGCAACTAATGTGACATTTTATTGTGGCAACGTTTCGCTCTCCAGGAGCTATATATATATGCTATACTATACTATATATACCCTCTGTGTCCATGTATTGTTTGTAACGGCTTGAAAAAGCTCCTGAAGAGCGAAACGTTGCCACAATAAAATGTCACATTAGTTGCATTTGTGTCCTTTTACTTTACATTCATTTCGCCCACCAGAGACTTTGTGAAGCCAATACAGGGAACAGAGAACAGGATATATCGTGGGTAAGGTCTGGTGTTATTCAGGTTTGGAGGTGGAGCCAGGCGATGGATGTGATCTGCTGAGGCAGGATGTGTTTGGCAAGTATTTCCCAGGTCATAAAACTACCTGTGTTTTGAGCGATGGTGTTGTAGTGACGATGAAAGCAGTCTAATAGATTCTAAACCTACATAGCAGACGCTGTTAAGAGTCTACTATCATCGTTACTACTAACACTCGCTCAAAACGTCTCCTTAATAAATGATCCTCCGCCTGTGCCCTTACAAACCGGTACCGGTATTTTTTATTATTTTGCTCAACACTTCTGTAGTGGAGACTGGCAGGTTGATCAGGCCCTGATCCACCGGGAGGCCTGGTCGTGGACCGGGTCGAGGGGCGCTGACCCCGGAAACACCCTCCAGATATAACATATTTGGTATTAAGCCTAATAAATATATAGTGCATACTTCTCACTTTATTCTCATTCATTATATGTAACGTAACATTTTAACTTACACGGCATGAAATTTATAGCAGCGCATTTCAAAAGTTATTTTGTCTGTCTTTCATGTTCTTGGCGCCCCTTATAGGTCAGTGCCCCTGGGCAGATGGCCCTCCTTTTAATTGGGTTATGCTAAAGCTGTTATATCACTGACATCAAGGTCAGATGGGAGGGTCAGCTGTAGTCTTAACACTCCGCACTTTCCCACCAGAAGGGAAGAAAGATAATAATGAATCTAGGAGATACATCACCCGGCCTTGATTTCGACCAGACGGCAGTGCCAGTTGTAACCTTCAACACCCCGCAGGATAACTTGCATACAAACACAAAGCTCTCACTGGAGTACTATTAATATGTTAATGCAGGAGAGTGAGATGTAGTATGTATGTGTGTAACGAAGTGACAGCAACAGCTGCTGTCTGCCTGATGCCAAACATCAGTCAGTCTCCAACCCAAACACAATAATTTTTTTACCTTTATCGAGTAACTTGCTCTGTTTATAAAACGTTATTGGGTTTGTGGCCAGACTAGTGTGCTCAGTTCGTGCACAGTATTTTCAGCCTAATTTGACATTTTTATAAGGTGCTTAATAATGCTGTCCAAGTTCGTGTCTGTCATCTCCACCACTAGCCATATATGTAATGACATATTTTATTAATTCTAGAGTATATATCAGGTTTCTATGTTATTTATATTGTTTATTATGTCATATTAGATCAATTATGATAAATAAATAAGCCGTAGAGTTGATATTAGCGTTATATTGAAGTGTATTTTTCCTGCCTCTGAGAGCAGGTATTCCGCTGGAACGGATTAATGCCATTTCAATTAATTTAAATGAGGAAAACTGACTCAACATACGAGCAGATCGGGATACGAGCAAGGTCACGGAACGGATTAAAGTTGTAAGCCCAGGTTGTGAGACCTTTACCCGCTCTGCCTGAGGTACCAAGCAAGTGAGCCCGTCTCCTATATTATCCCAGTGCTTAACAGAATGACGCCAATTTTTCATACTAAAACCTGTCTTGAAATACTGCAGTTAATCATTTCGTTTTACATTTAGTACAACTCTACGTTACCTTAGCAAAGAAAATCTAAATGACCTGAGTCAAAATTAAACTTTTGGGGCCTGACTGGCTAAGGATTGCTGGGTATTAGATATAAAAGTCTCTTGCCCTGTTCTGATTTTCGGAGTATCAGGCAATCTTGGCTTAGAACTGACTAGGTCGCTTGCACATACTAAACGGACTATATAATATTGGTGTCTACAAGGAGGTTGTGAATCGTGTTGTAGTCTGCCGTGTTGAGGATATCTACTTCGCCCCCTTTGTCGGCTGTGGTTACAACAAATATCGCTGTTCACGGTGAGTTCTTTGAGAGCGAGGATGACTGGTTTACTATGTAACCTTTCTGGAATTTGGAATCCCTTAAATAGTGATTCTTGATAAAGGTGCCACACTTTGCCTCTGGAGTGATGAGGATGTGATTGGAAAGGTTAATAATATTTGCGCTTATGTTTCTCCATTTACTGTGGCTGCAAAGATTCGTAGGTCTACTGTTAAGCCAAATTCTCTGTTGTAGGTTAGTGGAGATGTCTTTGCTTGTTTAAGGTATGACAGACTTGGTGGGGTGATCACGTTTAAAAGTGGGAAAAACCGATAAAATAAAGACATAAATACAATCAGGAGAGGACTTGGGCACGGTTGGAAAGTATATAGAAAATCAGTGGTTGGGCGATAGCTGCGGGAGAGTGGAATAAACTACAGAGTAGAGTCAATGAAGCAAGAACTCAGGGTAACTTTAAAAATAGATTAGACAAGTACGGTACACTGGTGGGAGTGGTTGGATGAGGACCTGCTTAGCATGGGCCACGTGGCCCAGCTGCAGTGCTCTACTATTTTTATGTTCTTGGTGAATGAACTTGCTATTTCATGACTTTATGACCAGTTAAGTGACCACTGTCTGTAGTGGTAATAATTTTCTTTATAGTTGTACACATTTTTCAGGAGGTTAGCAACCTTTTTCAGCGAGGAGAGAGAGAGAGAGAGAGAGAGAGAGAGAGAGAGAGAGAGAGAGAGAGAGAGAGAGAGAGAGAGAGAGAGAGAGAGAGAGAGAGAGAGAGAGAGAGAGAGAGAGAGAGAGAGATACCTTAATTATTGCCATCAAAGGCAGCTGGGAGACTTTCCAAATGTGCACAAGTTGCTTCAACTCATGTATAAGTTTGATTTAAGTTCAAGTAAGAGAGAGAGAAAGAGAGAGGAGAGAGAGAGAGAGAGAGAGAGAGAGAGAGAGAGAGAGAGAGAGAGAGAGAGAGAGAGAGAGAGAGAGAGAGAAGAGATAGAGATGAGATAAGGAGAGAGAGAGAGAGATGAGAGAGAGAGAGAAGAGAGAGAGAGAGAGAGAGAGAGAAGGAGAGAGAGAGATACCTTAATTATTGCTAGAAGGCAGTAGATTTCATGTGACAATGCTTCAACTCATGTATAAGTTTGATTTATAGTTCATGTAGTGAGTAGAGAAAGAGAGGAGAGATAGAGGATGAAGTTGAGAGAGCAGAGAGAAGACTGGGAGGGAGGAGTGCAGGTTGTCCTTGAGAGAGAGAGGCTCAGAGACAGAGAGATACCTAATAGTTGCTAGAAGCAGGTTTGTTTATGAAACCGTCTCAATACATTTTAAATTTAGATTTTTTATGTTTTATGTGGAACCACAAAAATATTATAACATTGAGACACTGGATGGATGCATTCCTTAGGGTAAAACTTTGCACTTAACTGTTTCGCCACACAATGTGGCTTCATCTCAGTCCAATACAAAGTAGAAAGGTGTAAGGAGAGGAGGAGTTTGAGGTAATCAGTCCCTCGGCCTGGAGTCGATGTGTTCAGTCCATCAATCTTGTTAGAAGTGTAGCACAAGGCCGTAGAGGTGGCTTATATGCTGTAACGTTATAAAGATACCCAAGTGTTGCATATGTGTCTAATTTATAACCGTAAAACATTGTAGGGCACTCTGTTAATAATTTACATATCAACACTGTTAGCATAGAAGCCTCTTTAAAACATCAGTATATGTAGCGTAGTGTTATCACACTTCTTGTGTACCTATGTTCATTATCTTAATGTTTTTACGATTCTCAACGTCAGTTTCTTAGCGCTTCCTGTAAAATATAAACCATTAAGACGATTATTTGCTCACAAATGAGTATAGAAACGGCCCCTATACGTCTGGCAATACCGTTTCATTATTATTCTTTCATTCATGAAGGCGCACTAAACCTATAAGAAGGCATTGAGGTTTGATCCATGGTAGGGAAGGCAGGTCCAGTTTCTTGGATGAAGAGTCCCTCACCTTATTTAAGAGGGTAAATCTTCAAATCTGCTCAAGCATCACTGGTGTGATAATGGATTACTTAGTGGTAACATGGATCATGTTGGTCCTGCATGACAATAGTTGTCTAGTGCTAAAATGGATCATGTTGCTCCTGCATGACAATAGTTGTCTAGTGCTAAAATGGATCATGTTGATCTTGCATGACAATAGTTGTCTAGTGCTAAAATGGATCATGTTGGTCCTGCATGACAATAGTTGTCTAGTGCTAACATGGATCATGTTGGTCCTGCATGGCAATAACTGTCTAGTGCTAATACTGCTCATGTTGTTCCTGCATGATAATAGTTGTCTAGTGCTAACATGGATCATGTTGCTCCTACATGACAGTAGTTGTCTAGTGGTAACATGGATTTGCTCCTGCATGACAGTAGTTGTCTAGTGCTAACATGGATCATGTTGCTCCTGCATGACAGTAGTTGTCTAGTGCTAAGATGGATCATGTATGATCTTGCATGACAGTAGTTGTCTAGTGCTAACATGGATCATGTTGGTCGTGCATGATAGATATGTTAAATAAACATTGTTACTTTAAAACTGTTATACACATAAGGGAGCTAGACAATGTAATGGATCAAATTTTGATAACGGGTAACAATTCTACATCTTAAAGAGCAACAGATGTAAACAACTTGACCAGTGAACATTTTTTACATTATTGAAGTACATCAATTAGAAATAGACATCTTTCAGAAGTAGAGTATACTATTAGAGATGGTATTTAATTAAATAAATCAAGGAGTTAGCGTGGCCGCCATGGCTGGGAGATGAGGGAGGGCGGGGTCGTGCACTTTCTGTTCACGTGATCAGCTGATGCTTCTAGCCAGACCCTCCTGGCTCACCCTCCCTCTCAACCCCACCTCATCCCCCCCTCACAATCCCGCCTCATCATCACCTCACAACCCCATTTCATCCCGCTTAACCTTCTTCATAACCCCACCATCTCCCTCAGAAGTTCACCCCGCTCCCTCACAACCTCTCCTCATGCGATAAAACAAAACCCAGACACTTGTTGCCACTACCTTCATAATTATAAACTTAAAGTGATAAACACACACATACGACCTAGATAGCTCGGCCTAGCAGGGAACAAGTCAGCCAGAGGCGTGCACCAGTAGTATTGCTGCAAATAATGCAGACAAAATATTGCCCTAAAAGCGAAAATATGCTGCTGCTCTCCCTGCTGTTGTCAACTATCAATAAGAATGTATTATTTCATGTGTGTGTTGGTGTGTGTGCTGTCTAGCAGCTAGCTCGGCCTTGTGTGCCACTAGCGAGGTTGGTGCACACGTGATCAGTGTTGCTGGTCGCTCAGGACGGCGTCCCTGCGTCTGCGTCCTCTACTCTCTTCCCCCTTTCTTTACAAACCAAATTATGCTCACCAGTTGTTGTTGCAGCTCCTGTCCCTGTTTCTCCTCTAACTGCTCCTGGTTTCACTCCTTGCTGCGTGAGCCCTTTCAAACCTATTCTTAAAGCTATGTATGGTTCCTGCCTCGACCATTCGCTGTTCAGGTTATGTTTGTGTACTCACCCATACGTGGTTGCAGGGGTCGATTCATAGCTCCTGGCCCCACCTCTTCGCTGGTCGTTACTAGGTTTATTTTCTCCCGGCTCCAAGAGCCTTATCGTACCTCTCCTGTGCGTGCGTGCGTAATTGCCTAATTCTTGTTGCAAGGAACTAGTCTGTATAGGGTACATAATAATGATACCGGCTCCGTCTCTCTGTTAGCTGGTACTCGGTTTATTCTCTCCTGGCTGGGTTAGCCTTATCATATCTATTGGTAGAAACATGCACACGTTAGGTCACCTCAAACATGACCTGGCTGGGTCATGTTTGAGGTGAATCAAACATGATCCTGCCGGTACCATTTCGCTGTCTAGGGCTTTCCACTTCCTGACTGCTCTTTGTACAATTATGGCTACTTATTTTCCATGTAGGTAATACTAAGAAATAGTCTCTGTGTTTTTGTTTTCTTTTATGATGTTCGTGGTTGCTGTCTCCTCTTGTTTTCCAATCAGCAATTGAAGATATGTGTTGAATTCTCACTCTCTGTAACTAGATTTTATAGTTCTCGGCAATTTTGTTGCAGGTCTTTGGTTTTTATCTTATCAAACTGATGTCTTAGGTGGACAACAAACATCGATGTATATTCAAATTTAGTCCTACCTATTTTGTATTTTTTTAACTGTTCTCCACCGATATATACGAAGACCATTTTGAAATTCGCCAGTGCAGCATTCCAGTTCCTCACGATTTTATTTATCTGAGTTTCCGGTGACAATTTTGTCTATAATTGCGTCTAGATACATGTCTGATGCTTACATCATTTTATCGCAATCAATATTTTTGTGGCCTGTTATTACTTTCACTCATTTCCATTTCATGGTACTTTCTACATCAGATGCATCATCTATCAGTTACTCCATTTCCTATTTTATTACCCTCGCAGAGCATAATAAAAATGCTTTACTGAACTTCTAGGATATTCTCACTCCTTCCAACTATGATTGTCTCTAACTTATATACTGTGAACATGTCTCCTACACAAACACACAAGAGTGTTTGTGTGTTTGTGTAGTTACCGAGTGTATTTGTCGACCAGGATCCAGGATACCGAATACACTACGGTGACTAGTTGATATAACTTCTGAAACATAAAGAAAAAAAACACATGTTGTAGAACAAGCTTTTATTGGGACAACGCTTTGCTCTGTTAGAAGTTTATCAGATCTTGATTTAATAAAAATCTAACAGTGAAACATTCTACCAATATAAATTGGTTCTGCTACCACTGTCATTATCCCCACCGGTCAACACAGTGCAACATTCGGACACAACATCTGAAACGTCTGTGTAATTTCCAAGATAGTTCGTTGTCGTGGGAAATAAAATGGGTACCTGGATTTTATTTATATTTCACTCTGCATTCGTTAATCGCGGCCCTGTCTCAGATCTATCAAGCTATTGGCGTTAGCCAATAGATGTTCCACCATGCTGAAAGACACTGTAGCAACACTCACAAAACTCTTTAAAGCGAAAAAAGAGCACCACATTGTGGTCATTGGAGCGCTACGTGCGCAGCGCAGTGGAATAACCACTTCCACTGGATAGTATCCACCTTCTCAATAATGCTGTAGTGTTTCGTGGCCAGACGCATCGTGGCCCTCTATGAAATTTACTTATTTGTGGTTAAGAATAAGTATTTATATATTTATGTAAACTAACCTAACCTAACTTAGTTTAACCTAATGTAGCTTAACCAAACCTAAATTAGCTTAATAATGTAAAAAATAAAAATAAAGAGAATTTTGTTAAAAAATGGAAACATTAAAACTCAACACCACGACAAAAAAGTCAGGGAAAAAAGTGATAGGATGAATAACAATAACCTTCACAACGGGAGATGCCAAGCCAATGATGTTTGTTTTTAAGTTACTTGTTATCTCTCTAGGCTTTATCAAGTCAATTCTTCCTCTACTGCTTTCAATACTGAGTTCACTTGTTTCCGACTGAAGAAGCCCGTTGCGCAGGCGAAACGTTTTGGCAATAAACATACCCTGTGTCGCAAATGTGTCTTATTTGTACCATGTGTCGTATTGTGCACCATCAACAATAAGACCTACAGAATGTATAAAGAACGTTCATTGCAAATATAAATTCAGTCCAGCACCTAAATTACTGGGAACGTTTCAGAATCCTTGACCAATACCCCTTGAAATGCAGGCCAGGAAAATACCCCCAGTAAAAAGCAGGGATAACACAAGTTTATCCCACTAAAACATCCTTCAGGTATAGCAGGGATAGCATTATATCCTTATGAAGGTCCATGCCAGCAGCGAGGGAAGACGAGTTATTCCTTCCTTGGTTGAAAGCAGACAGAAAGCTCAGACACTGAGCTTATCGAACGTGGATGGTTTTGTGTGACTTATTTCAGAGGGTAAAGACACTTCTGAAATGGGTGCTAAAGGAGTATTGTACGTGTGCTTTTTTTGTCAATTTAGTGTAAGTCAATTCCCACATTAATGTAATAGATCACTGTAATATACCCATGTATCTTGTCTAAGTGGTGCCGTTCCATTAATAATATATTCCCCATGTTTTCATTATTAGTGTAATAAATATTTGTGTGCTCTCACATATTTGTAAGACATTTTCCTGTCAAATTTCTCTGACCTCTTTTGTAATTTGAAGTGATATGTAAGTGGTAATAAGTTCTCTAACGGGAAGCGAAAATAAATATAGGAATTACAGGGTTAGTGCGCTCGCTTGAAAACGTCAAAAGCCGACGTTTTGCTCAACGTCAAAAAAGCCACGATTCTTATCTTACCCCAAACTGTATTTTCGTTTTTCAGATTAGATTAATTTATTCAGTATAGGTTAGGTTAGCTTTGATTAGAATAACCACGAAAACCTACGTCTGGCTGACGTTTATCACTTGTGGTGCAAGAGTGGCTTAGTGGAGGGTGTACCAAGATAAAGGCGTACAAAAAGTGGTACAAGGAACACGTGTACATGCACTGCTGATTGTGAAAAGGGTTGTTTGTTGAACTGATATGATAAACTTCATGTCTGTCACCGGACTGACGGCGGCAAAACTTTCAGGTGGTACACAGATTATTTACTTTCAGGAAGGCAAATTATTACTACTACTACTACTACTACTACTACTAATACTAATACTAATACCTAACTATACTACTACTACTACATACTACTACTACATTACCTATTATACTTACTACTAATCTACTATATACTATACTACATTACTACTATTACTATTCTACTACTACTTTACTTACTATACTTGACTAATCTATGCTACTTATCTACTACATACTATGCTACTTCATTACTATACTATTACTAATACTAATACTATCTACTACTACTACTCTACTACTATACTATTATACTAATACTCTACTATCTATTACTATTACTATTCTATCTATACTACTACTACTACTACTATTACTATACTTATCTACTACTACTATACTATACTATTCTATACTATTACTATACTACTACTACTATACTACTACTACTAATACTATGCTATACTACTACTACTACTACTACTATAATTACTATATCTATTCTATACTCTACTATACTATACTTACTATATCTACTCTACTACTATTACTATACTTTACTATCTACTATATCTACTATTACTATCATACTATACTACTATATACTACTAACTATACTACTATACTAATACTACTACTACTACTACTACTATTACTCTAATACTATTACTACTTACTATAACTATTATACTACTCTATATACTATACTATACTATATCTACTTACTACTAATACTACTACTACTAATAATACTACTACTACTACTATATCTACTATACTATATATTACTACTACTACTACTACTAATACTACTACTATTACTACTATTACTATACTATACTATATACTACTTTATTATACTACTACTACTAAATAATACTACTACTACTACTACTACTACTAAAATATACTACTACTACTACAAATATACTACTACTACTACATAACTACTTACTACTCTACTACATATTACTAACTACTAATATACTACTACTACTACAAATAATACTACTACTAATAATACTACTACTACTACTACAAATAATACTACTACTAATACTACTACTACTACTAATAATAATAATAATAATAATAATAATACTAATATACTATAATAATAAATAATAAACCACACAAAAAGTATAACAATTTCTGAATTCAACATGTTGAAGGCCTCTCTGCTGTCTGGAGTATAATAAAATCATCATATAACCACCTGAAAATATTAACTAAATTCTTCTGTAACTTTCAGATACTCTTATCATCAAGATGTATCACCACCAAGGAATGAACAAGACGGTGCTAGACCGGTATATGAAGCTGACCATCCCCGATGAGAAGTGTCAGGCTATGTACGTCTGGGTTGATGGATCGGGCGAGAACCTCCGTTCCAAGACTAGGACACTCAACTTTGTGCCCAAAGATCCCAATGGTAAGCTCATAGTTTATGGTATTAGTAGAACTAGAACTCAGCTTGAAAAGTTGATAACTTTATTAAGACTAAACACCTGTCAATAAAATTCTACTGTTACTAAATTTGACAAGATTGAAGTCTTAGGACCAGTTTGTCCATTTTGTCCGATAAAAATACCTTATGCTTTGGATAAAATAAATTACCTTTCAGAGTTACCAATCTGGAACTTCGATGGGTCATCGACTGGCCAGGCCGAAGGCAGCAACAGCGACGTGTACCTATACCCAGTAGCTATTTACCGGGACCCCTTCAGGCTGGGACAAAACAAGTTGGTGTTGTGTGAGACATATAAATACAACAAGAAACCAACTGATACAAACCAGCGCTGGAAGTGCCTGGAGGTCATGAAACAGGCTGCTGACCAACACCCTGGTTCGGCATGGAGCAGGAGTACACTCTTCTAGATGTCGACAAGCATCCGTTAGGCTGGCCCAAGAATGGCTACCCGGGACCTCAGGGTCCCTATTATTGTGGCGTAGGAGCCAATAAGGTCTACGGTAGGGACGTGGTCGAGGCTCATTACAGAGCGTGCCTCTATACAGGTATCAACATCTCTGGCGAGAATGCAGAAGTAATGCCAGCACAGTGGGAGTTCCAGGTGGGTCCCTGTGAAGGCATCACTATGGGCGACGACCTCTGGATGGCCAGATACTTACTTCACCGCGTCGCTGAAGACTTCAATGTTGTAGTGTCCCTGGACCCCAAGCCCATCCCTGGAGAATGGAACGGCGCTGGAATGCACACGAACTTTCCACTGAAGCCATGCGTGAACCTGATGGCATCTTGGAAATCGAGAGTGCTATTGATAAGATGTCCAAGGTTCACGATAAGCACATCCAGGCCTACGACCCCCATGGAGGCAAGGACAACGAGAGACGCCTGACAGGCCGTCACGAGACCTCCTCCATCCACGACTTCTCTGCAGGAGTGGCCAACAGAGGCGCTTCCATACGCATTCCTCGGGGCGTGGCGGAAGAGAGGACCGGATACCTAGAAGACCGTAGACCGTCTTCCAACGCCGACCCTTATGTTGTCTCCGAAAGATTAGTTCGTACTATTTGTCTCGATGAAGAATAAGAGCAAATTACTGACATATCGTCCCTTACCATCGTTGTGTCACACGAGTTTCTACTGATCGTCTATACCTCTGACGAGGACGTGGCGATTCTTGAAACCATCTATAAGTGCAGTTTAATGTGCTGGGAGTTCAGATCTGTTATTGCTTAAGCCAATAAATACACTGTAGCTATGCACAGAAAAAACCAGATCTACCCTATGATGATACACAGATTCACAAGGGAATAAGGTATAAAAAATATTTTAGCTAAGCTACTAGTGCCTTATGTAGCAAAAAATATTAATATCAAAACTTCCATATTTAAAAAAAGACTCTTAACGAGTTGTTACACGTTAAACTTTAATAATACATAAATATTTTATATACAAACATTTCATACATTGCTTAAATTATATTTATTTCGTGACGATATATACATATATAGAGAATTTTAAATTTGTGTCGATAATAGTACATTTTCATTGTACCTAAGATGAAGAGTACACATACTCCTATATGAAAACAATATAGGTTTAGATACCTACACATCCCAAATGTACACTTGGTCCTGTATACGTAGTGTAAAGTTCTCCAGCTTATCTGGGGTAACTATAAGAAAGCTGTCTTCCGTGACACCGTAGTCTAGGCGTTATAGTTACCTGCATGGATAGGAACACTTGATGGCACTCATGACTGACACTGAGGCATCAGAGATGACTGCTAAGGGTGACAATAAGATATCAAAGATAACAAACAAGGGGGTCATTACATATCAAAATCTCAGCCAAGGGAAACACTAAACATCAGAGATGACAGCCAAGGTAGATGCTAAATACCCAGTTTTGTAGCAAAGGGAACACTAAACATTCAGGATAATAGCCAAGTGGGACATTAAAAATATATATAATTATCGCACGTCACCATGGAAATATAAGTGTATGTTTATATGGTTTATATGTGACTTGTAATGTGAATTAAGGTGTATATGAACCTTATTGTGTATGTTTATATGGTTTATATGTGACTTGTAATGTGAATTAAGGTGTATATGAACCTTATTGTGTGATTCTATGTGACAATATGATGTTTATACTGTGTTTTAATTATATGCAAATGTGACTTAATATATTTTTTAAATGGGACTTAATGTGATGTGTATATGAGACAATGATGTTTATATGTAACGATGTGATGCAATTGTGTGACAATGTGAAGTCTGTCTAAGTGGTCTAATGTGATGTCTACATGTGACTTAAGGTGATATCTGGGTCGAGCTTTATAGCCAGAACTTGTGGCCTTAAATCTATTTACAGAACATCATCGCTAAAATCAACCTGAATCTAACGAAATTATGCAATATTTCGTTGATTTATATAATACCAATTAATGTTAGGCAGACCTTAGATATATTAGGATTATTTATACTTCATGTAAATTTTTAACAAACTTAGCTAAGTTAGTTTTGGGGCAAAATATATAAAAAAAAATAATCCTTACCATGCTAGTTTACGTAAATATATTTATCAAGACAAGTTAAAAAAAAAAAAAGTTTTTATTTAACAAAAACCACAAGTATATGCGTCTTGTGATGTGCATGTCGGACTTTATATATAGTAATTAAAAAAGGGTATACACATCGAGAGGTATTTATCCCTCAGTATATATCCACTGAGAGTTTACCTTAATCCCATTTTAAGGGTTTAAAGTATTCTTCATTGTTAGTGTACAGTATACTTCATTGTTAGTGTACAGTATACTTCATTGTTAGTGTACAGGTCACATGCAGACTTTATGACCTTCTTCTAACTCAATGAACCATCCAACCTACACCACAAGATACGTTACACACGCATATACATATACAGGCCAAGTATCTATCAACAAGTTCTTTTAACAGCCAGCAACTAATTATCACTGAGAGGTATATATATATATGATGTATCTGGTGAATATGATGGGATGTATGTCGTTATGACCGTGTAATTTGGATGTGTACATGCACGAGTTGTCCCAGATGTGTACAAATGTATTTTTTATGTGTGCTCACATTCAAAGCACATTTTCGGGCACTTACATGAGTATTTTCAATGTACTTGGTTACCGTTTTGTGTGTACTCACAAAACAGTAATTATGTTAATATTGTTTTCCATGTATACTTTCGTAATACGAGTACTGTATAGTATGATTCATGAAGTTTACTTACTTTTGCGTGATTCATGAATGTAATGTATAAATGCTGCATGATCCCAGTGATTGTGGTGGTTTCAAATGTAACACTACACTTGTTTATACATTGTATAACCCCTGTGGTTTAGCGCTTCTATTTGATTATAATAATAATATACATTGTATGATCGTGTGATACTAGTGATTGTGATAGTTTTAAAACGTTACTATGCATTTGTTTTTTAATAAAATAATTTGCACCGTTGGACAACATTTATTAAACCAACAAACAATTAAAACAAATCGAATACCCGTTGTTTTTCGCTGGTTTATGCTAATAAGATATACATCAGCTAAAAATTATTCAATTTCTTATCCTGTTATTCTCATTATGTCTCATAATCTTTCTTATCCTATCATTCTCACCTTGTGTATAATTATTGCTCAAAGATTTTAATGTACGACACGTTACAATGTTCTTAAGGGTGTAAACCCTCGATAAGTCTATTGTTGACCTATGTTACCCATAAACAGTTACAAGAATCATCGTCTCCGCGTCCCGGTCCCATTTTGACCCTCACGGTGCAAGGTAACCATGAACAACACAAAATTTTAACTTACATTTTAAATGAATAACCATAAGCATGAGTTGTTCTTATAAATTATGGCTGTTATTTATAGAAATTTAGTGAGACAAAAGATGCCTACCAACGTTCCAGAGATTACATTCCTCCAGAAGTAGGCAACAGGATACAACGTTACTTAGTATGTGAGTTCATATTTGATCCAAGCCATTTATTACATTCTTACAAGTCCGCTATAATACTTTCATGTAAGTTAAAAGGCAGCAAATACGCCAAAACATCCATTGTTAATGTCTACATTGAAATGCAAATCCAACTGAATGTCTGAATGTCAAGTAAAAACTTCCTTCTCTGCTCAACAAGGTCACGTTGCATATGCATGAATCCCTGTCCTCACACAACACGTGATTTGCATGTCAATTTAGACGTTGCACATAGTCACTGAAGCACCTCACTGCCAGACGTGCCACTGAAGCACCTCACTGCCAGACGTGCCACTGAAGCACCTCACTGCCAGACGTGCCACTGAAGCACCTCACTGCCAGACGTGCCACAGCTATTCATTTCATTGAGACTTTTAACCCATAATTTTCACCTTGTGTAATTTCCAAAATTGCACTGAAAGCAACCTCACTGCCTGAGTAAGCCACGAAGCTAGTCCATGCCAGACCTGCTACTGAAGAATACTGCCAGAGGGTGACACGTATTCATTTGACATTACGTGATTTGCTAAATAATCATAACTGAAACATCGCTTGGTTCTGTCTCCATTAATACTATGTACTTCCCGTGTCAGGAGGAACCTCGCCCGCTGTCTTGATGCGAGGCACACCTCCCTGTGTCTTGATGGAAGACCTACGCCCGGTTTCTTGTGCGAGGCCCACTTCCCGAGTGAATTAATGCGGGACTGCACATCGTCTTAAACTGCCGTGTCTGATCATGCACTGCCGGTGTCTTGATGCTGGACACTGCCCGGTGTCTTGATGCGAGGACACTGCCCGGTGTCTTGATGCGAGGACACTGCCCGGTGTCTTGATGCGAGGACACTGCCCGGTGTCTTGATGCGAGGACACTGCCCGGTGACCTGCTTTATTTTTTAAATCAAGGTGGATGTGAAGTACCAGTTATTACATCACTGATACCCAGTACCAGTAAGCCAGTGGTTACTTCATCAATGATACCCAGTACCAGTAAGCCAGTGGTTACTTCATCAATGATACCCAGTACCAGTAAGCTAGTGGTTACTTCATCACTGATACCCAGTACCAGTAAGCCAGTGGTTACTTCATCAATGGTACCCAGTACCAGTAAGCCAGTGGTTACTTCATCACTGATACCCAGTACCAATAAGCCAGTGGTTACTTCATCAATGATACTCAGTACCAGTAAGCTAGTGATTACTTCATCACTGATACCCAGTACCAGTAAGCCAGTGATTACTTCATCAATGATACCCAGTACCAGTAAGCCAGTGGTTACTTCATCACTGATGCCCAGTACCGGTAAGGCAATGATTACTTTATTACTGATACCCAGTACCAGTAAGCCAATGAATACTTTATCACTGATACCCAGTACCAGTAAGTCAGTGGTTACTTTATTACTGATGGCCAGTGTAATATGAATAAACACCGTGCCCCTGAATAAACACCCTGCTACTGAATAAACACCGTGCCCCTGAATAAACACCCTGCTACGGAATAAACACCGTGCCCCTGAATAAACACTGTTCTTCTCCATAAACAAGTCACAGTATACTATATACTATAAGTAAACACACAACAAATGACAAGAAAAGGAACCAGAATATATTTTCCTTGTCCACACAAGGCTGAGCCGTCTGGAAGACCGAGAAAGCAGCGCAGACATCATACGATGTCATCTCAGGGGTCGATGCGTGATCCGAAACAGGCACCACCGTATACCATTTGCCTAGCCCCCTCTACCACAATGCATGCAAGAAAAGTAGTGCAGAGTGCGTTATAAGCTTTTAATGCTGTTAAATATCAGCAGTGAAGATTTGAAGCGAATCTGATAAGAAATTCACAATTTATAGCATAGAATCTTGGCATATACATAACCCAAAACTAATTCGAAACTTTCACTTAAAAGCTCTAGCTTTGAAAGTTTCAAGCGCATAAGAAGAGGCATGCTCTAGTTATCTCACAGAAACCAACATCCCAAAATGCACCAGCACTTAAAAGTCTGAAACCTATCAGTCTCTAATTATTGGTGTTGAAGTTCCGAAGTCGATTGGATGAGGAATTCACAAATTATCACATGAAAACAAACATTTATTTCACCTATCACATTTTCTTCCCCAAAAATGGAAAATTAGAACCTTCATGGCCCGAAATCAAGATTTTTTTAAAGTAAGAAACTCCAGCATTTAATGTTTGAAAGAATCGAAAATATTCTAGCAAGTGACAAATTTTTAATGAAAGTTGAAATATACGCATCAAACTCAGAAAGCTTCCCAGGTACCAAACAGCCAAAGTTTGAGGCACCAAATGCATTGCCAGTTATTGCCAGAAAATAAAGAATTCTAAATGTATTTGGTAAATTTGAAAATGCAGTCTAAACACTAAAGGTATTTATTTTGTAAGCTGCACAGCCATTAAAGATCAAGCTATTCAGACGCAGCATACTTAAGTTATTTCATGGAAAAAATAAAGTATAAGATTAATAATGAAACTGGCAAAAAGGTGCCTTACATATTCCAACTTTCTAGGTAGGCTTCCCTCAAGGGAGGTTCCTTGATGCTGGTGAGGGGCTCTTGATCTAGGGAATTGGATCTGCTCTAGTTCCCTGAATTGAGCCTGAATACCTTCCACCTCCCCCCTTCCATGCGCTGTATAATCCTACGGGTTCAGCGCTCCATGATTATAATAATAATAATCTAGGTAGGCTACACCAGTGATGAAAGTTTGAAGACGAACAGGAGAGGGTTTATCAAGTTATCCCATGGAAACTAAACTTGGGAATGGTTTAAATAATACTGACCAGAGGGAACATGCGCATATCAATAGTTCCATTAATCTTTACCCGTGTTCTCAAGTTATAATCGAAATCCCTGAAGAAAGAAAAAAACATTATCATGGAGTATTTATGCCAGTACTGGAATAAATCTTATGAAAATACGACATTTAAGAGTTCACTAAACTCGTGAAATTTAAAAACTCCATAAAAACCAGTTTTACTTCATTTGTTATGCGAGTTGCAGATTTTTTAAATTTGTTTACACATATGAGCTAAAAGAGACGTCTGACGGATATACTAAATGAACATCGATTTGCAATAATGCTTGCAAAAAATATCGTGCACAATCTGCAATAGTTGTGTAGCATCTCACCATAACAGAGAAATTTGCATTACAGTTTTTTTTCCGTAAATGGAAGACCAGCTTACAATATATAAATTATGTCAACCGTATACAAATGCAAACTTATCCTGGAGTTTACCTGGAGAGAATTCCAGGGGTCAACGCCCCCGCGGCCCGGTCTGTGACCAGAATTAACGACAATATGTTAGGTAAAAGGACACAAGTGCAACAAGTGGCAACGTCTCGCTCCTGGAGAGCGAAACGTCGTAATAGTTACACAAGTGTCCTTTTACCTAACAAAATTATCAGGAATAAAGAATGCTTACTTATGTTTAGTCAAGTACACCAATAATAATGACAGTGGTATATTTATTTATATAAAAACATGCAAGTATTTTATGACTGGGTTAATGGCTGGCTCAGTAATGTTTAGAATAAGTTTTGCAATGGAAAAATAAGTCTGTGGAATGTCATGCTTGAAGGATACACACCCGAGACGTGTGTAACTCTCAGTGTATATACACTGCGAAAATACTTTGATCTCCTTTGTGGGTTTAAAGAATTTTGGATTGGTGGTGAACAAGATATTTGCAACTTTAATGACCGTTGTGTGGTCGACTGGCTTTAAACCCAATAAAAAACCATCCATGATTGAATAAATATTCCAATAATATAATAATAATATCTTTATTTCTACAAGTACATGTACAAGGTATACAGACCTAGCTGACATCAATGACATACTACTATATAGAAAGCCGCTTGTTATGCTGAGCATTTCAGGCAAATTAGGTCAGTTTTGTCCCAGGATGCGACCCACACCAGTCGACTAACACCCAGGTACCCATTTTAAACTGATGGGTGAACAGGGATAGGGACAGCAGGTGTCTTATGGAAACACGTCCCTAATGTTTTCCAGCCGTACCGGAGGAGATTCGAACCCCGGACCTCAGTGTGTGAGCTGAGTGAGCTAGCGATTGAGCTACGAGACACCTTTTTCACATAGCTTATCACATAGTAGCATAGGGATATATCATTAGTAATTTGTTGGTGTTAATGTTAATAATAAGTCAACTTGCATTTTTACCATTTTCTCTTCATCACGCATGCCAGGGCACCGTAGAATACAATGTTAGGTTAAACCAGGATATTACGGTATGAGTTCCAGTCCTACTTCCCGCTAGAGGTGTAATATCTGTAAAATAGCTATTTACACACACACACACACACACACACACACACACACACACATACACACACACACACAACAGGCCTAGTGTCAAATCGACATGTGCCTAGGACAAAATGGTAACTAACACACACACACATGAGTATGCACAGATAAGTAGGGAGGCTCAGCGACAGTACGAAAACAACATAGCACCTGTTACGACTTCGATATCGTAACTTAAATAAAAGGCCCTGGCACCTAAATGGCTGGTCAATCTGTTGTCTAGGGGCATTTAAATTACACTAAAAAAACAGCAACTCTTGAGCCAGCATGAACCTTCATACAAATTATGAAGCATGAGTGCAAATAATTAATATAGTGTTAGGAAGGAAGGATAAAAACTCACCTATATAAAAATATATATAATATATTAAGTAACTTATATTCAACTTACAAACTACTGCAAAACAACATCACCTTAACTCCAGTTCACATTAGTGAGTTAAAGAACAGGGAGGTTCCATGACACCCCCCACTTCCTGTAGGCTACTTAGCCTACAGCTAAAACGTTAAATACTCTCCAAAACAGACCCTTGCACACACTAGGGCCTTAAAAAACATGAAAGCAATTAAATAACCTATGATATAAACTTACAAAAAACACCATCCATACTAAACATCTTGTTGCAAAGGCTGTGGTCCAACCACTGACTCACACACCTCACTCTCCTGTCCTGGCCACTCTGCCTGACCAGGAATAATACTTGTCTCGTTTCAGTACAATACTCGGAAAATGACATTATATATGGAGCGTTTTCTTTTTTATAAAATATTTTACTGCAGCACACTGCGTAATAGCATCGAAAGTCAAGTCTGACCCGAAACTGCTGTATAGCCACATCAGGAGGAAGACAACAGTCAAGGACCAGGTAATCAGGCTGAGGAAAGAATGGGGAAAAGAGCTCACAAGAAACGACCAAGAAGTATGTGAGGAGCTCAACACGAGATTTAAGGAAGTATTTACAGTGGAGACAGAAAGGACTCTGGGAAGACAGAACATGATGGAAGGGATAAACTCAGAAGTGTCCCTGTTCGCAGATGATGTGAATTTAATGAGGAGAATTAAATTAGATGAGGATCAGGCAGCACTACAAAGAGACCTGGACAGGCTGGACGTGTGGTCTAGCAACTGGCTCCACTAATTTAACCCATGCAAACTCATGAAGATCGGGGAAGGGCAAAGAAGATCGCAGACAGAGTATAGGCTAGGCTGCCAAAGACTGCAAACCTCACTCAAGGAGAAAGATCTTGGGGTGTGTTTAACAACGAGCACGTCTCCGGAAGCACACATCAACCAGATGACTGCTGCAGTATATGGGCGCCTGTCAAATCTGAGAATAGCGTTCCAATACCTCAGTAAGGAATCGTTCAAGGCACTGTACACCGTGTACGTCAGGCCCAGTTTGGAACCCACACCTGGTCAAGCACGTCAAGAAATTAGAGAAAGTGCAAAGGTTTGCAACAAGGCTAATTCCAGAGCTAAGGGGAATGTCCTACGAAGAAATGTTAAGGGAAATCGGCCTGACGACACTGGAGGACAGGAGGGTTAGGGGAGACATGATAACGACATACAAAATACTGAGAGGAATAGATAAGGTGGACAGTGACAGGATGGGACACAGAAATAAGAGGTCACAATTGGAAGTTGAAGACTCAGATGATTCAAAGGGATGTTAGTGTGTATAGCGTGTGCTGCTTTTACGCTGTCCAAAAAGAAAAGTAGGTATATATAAACACGCGTATTCGAATGCAACGTTGTGTCAAAATTTCAAAGCAATTGGTGAAGAACTTTCGGAGATTTAAGATTTTGAACAAACGAACATTTACATTTTTATTTATATTTATTTATTATTTATATAGAAGATAAATGAATCCAATTTATATAAACTAAAAGAAATATTCATATTATTTTCAAAACTGCTTTTTAAACTGCTTTTTAATTCTTGGGTCGAGTTTCAGGTGCGCTTCACAAAGTCTGTTGTGGTCTTTGTTATGATGTGACTGTGAGGTGTAGTCTTGCCCCTTTATAAGTCTTCTTGCTGATGTTTTGTGCTTTATAGTTCCTTGATAATGTGAGTAATCACGAAAGCGCTTGGAATTTCTTTATTTTTTCATAGTGGTTATTTTGCATATTGTGATATCACCTGTTTACTGTGATCTTATTGCATATATATATATATATATATATATATATATATATATATATATATATATATATATATATATATATATATATATACATATATATATATATCCAGCACTTGGTGAGGTTTCAGAGGTTGCTGTCTGAACTCAACAAATTTTCCAATATGTGCCTGGCTGGCAGTGTCCCAGAGGCCATTAGACCCCTTTTCTTTGGTGCCTCACTGTTTGCCCTCCGGAAAAAGGATGGAGGAATCAGGCCCATTGCAGTGGGCAACACCCTTCGGCGCCTAGTTGCCAAGGCTGCAGTACGAATGGTGAGTCAAGATGCTGCCTCAATGTTGAAACCAACTCAGCTCGGTTTTGGTGTTCAACAAGGCTGTGAAGAAGCAGCCACGCAGCAGGAGTATACATCAACAACATGTCCAATGAAAAAGCCTTGATCAAATTGGACTTTGCCAATGCTTTCAACTCAGTCAGAAGGGATGCTGCTCTCCAAGCAGGTTCTAGACACTTCCCTTTCCTCTATCCCTTCATAGAATCGTGTTATAGTGTGACTTCTGAACTATTGTTTGGGGACCATGAAATTGACTCGTGTGAGGGTATGCAACAGGGGGACCCTCTCGCCCCCTTTCTATTCTGTCTGGTCATCAAGGAAATCACAGAAGCGCTCTCCAATGAGCTCAATATCTGGTTCTTGGATGATGGTACCCAAGCTGGCACTACAGAGAGAGCCTGGGCCTATCTTTAAACCCCACAAAATGTGAAATAGTTTCTACCAATCGACAGATGATCCAGAACATTAATGCTGTTTTACCAGGGGCACGAGCCATTGATCCAGCCAACAGCACTCTCATCGGTGCTCCTCTTGGGCCCAATGCCATCGATCTGGTCCTAGAAAAAAAATTCTCAGACCTCAGGATGATGGAAGGCAGGATGAAAGACATCGATACACATGATGGCTTCTACCTACTCACCAGGTGCCTGTCAATCCCAAAACTTACATACTTCCTGAGATGCTCCCCAGCCTTCAGCCGTCCGAAACTCAAGGAATATGACTCTCTCCTCAAGACCATGCTAGAGAGTGTATTGAATCTTTCCCTCGAAGATGGACAGTGGTTGCAAGCCTCACTTCCAGTCAGGCTTGGGGGCTGTGAGTACGCAAATCCTCCCAGATTGCCCTACCAGCTTTCCAGTCCTCTTCCATAGCATCAAATGAGCTAATAAAACAAATTCTTCCAGACAACCTCAGTGATTCAGCAGGAATATAAGACCCTAGCTATGCCAGTGCTATCACTGAATGGGAGACTCTTGCTGCTCCAGCACCAAAACCTAGTGCAGAACTGGCCTACAAACAGTCGAGCTGGGATGGCCCCATCACTGAAAAGATGCTTGCCAACATGCTTAGGGCTGTAACATCAGACAGGGAGACTGCCCGTCTCCTAGCTGTGAGTGCCCCTCACTCTGGGGACTTCCTCCAAACAGTTCCTATATCGGCAATGGGAACACGCCTCGACCCTAAGACCCTCCGCATTGCAGTGGTTCTGCGCCTTGCTGCCCCAATTCACACGGAATATATGTGTATTTGCGGCGATGCGCAAGCCGGTTAATATGGTCTAAATGGTCTAAACTGTTCCAAAACCAATGGCTGGCATGCAAGACACAATGAAGTCAACGACATCATAAAGAAAACCCTTGCTTCAGCCAGATGCCGAGCAGAGAAAGAGCCCCGATCACTAGCAGCCAACAATACCCACAACCCAGCAAACCGCCCTGACGGGATCACCATCTATCCTTGGAAGAATGGAACTATACCTGTGTGTCGACACTGGCTGACACCTACATCCTTCACAGTGTTGGGCGACAGGGAGGAGCTGCTGACCACAGGGAGGAGTACAAGATCGGCAAGTACAGGGACATAAGCCAACAGTATCAATTTGTCCCAGTGGGATCAGAGACCTTGGGAGCATGGGGAAAAAATGCAACACGTTTACTTAAAGAACTGGGTTCCAGACTCATCAACACCACCAGGGACCCAAGGGCAGCCACTTTCATGTTCCAGGGCTTCAGCGTGGCCATCCAGAGGGAAAATGCATGCTGCATACTGGGCTCGCGTCCGGCTTCGGAGGAGCTGGAGGAGATTCATAATCTTTGATATATTGGATCATTGTATTCATGTTCATGATTGTGTTTTCTGTCAATGTATTCTGTCTATTAATAAAGATCTCATATGATATATATATATATATATATATATATATATATATATATATATATATATATATATATATATATATATATATATATATATATATATATATATGTCGTGCCGATTAGGTAAAACTTGCGATTTTGGCTTAAATAGCAACGCTCACCTTGCCATATAAGACAAGTGAAAATTTTGTATGCAATAATTTCGCCAAAATCATTCTGAACATCACGAAAAAATATATTTCATTGTGTTTGTTTATTATTAAATTAATGTTAACGTATCTAAAATATATTTAGTTGGGTTAGGCTAAATTAAATTGCGCTTGTTGTAATAAGGTTAGGTAGGTTTTCAAAGTTTCTCTTGGTACAAAATTATAAATTCTTACATTAACATAAATGAAAAAATATATCTTTAAACGTATAAGAGAAAATTTTAGAAAGGACTTATTTTAGATGAGTTCTTGCTAATTGACCAGTTTTACCTAATCGGCACGACATATATATATATATATATATATATATATATATATATATATATATATATATATATATATATATATATATATGTCGTGCCGATTAGGTAAAACTGGTCAATTAGCAAGAACTCATTTAAAATTAAGTCCTTTCCAAAATTTCTCTTTATATATATATATATATATATATATATATATATATATATATATATATATATATAAGAGAGAGAGAGAGAGAGAGAGAGAGAGAGAGAGAGCAGAATTTTGCTGCAATAATTACAATAATTGTTTTATTAGTTAACTGGAGGTTGTAATGGAGAAAAAAGTTGATAAGATAATCTATGAGGCTGTAAGTATTTGCAGACCATCCAGTTTGAAAGTATGGTTTGCATCTAATGTGAGGTTTCCAAGGAAAGGTTTATGATTTTTTCTCGTATGGGCTTCACAAATATGGCTGTATCATTTACTAGTGTGCTTTTAAAAGCACCAACTCCTCATTCTTAAAGGTACAAAAAATACAATCAATTATCATTTTAATTCCTTCATTTTCTTGCAAGATTGTTTAAGTTAGGTAACATAGATATATAAAAACGTTTATTTCACTACAAATAATCAAATTAAATTAAAACGGCCACGATACGTCTGGAAATGAGGTGGGACGAGGGTAATGAGGAACCTGAAATATGCACGAGAACCATGAGTGCCAAGTGTGACGACAGTTTAAGAGGCATATACACAAAGTTCATAAATAAGTCACGTAATATGATGAGTCTTCCTAAGAATAAACAGAACATTTAATAGAACCTAAGGAAGGAACGTCCTTGATGTGAACCCTTTCCTAGGAATGAACAGAGCAGTTAAAAGAACATAAGGGTTGAACATTCTTCTGGATGTGTATTTACCCAGATTATGTGTGAGAAAGCAGACCTATTTTCCCTAGGGAACAGCTCGTGGTGGTGTCTGGCTGTAGCAGACACTCTGTCGCCCCACCAAGGTCGTCTCTCATTTTCTACTAAGAGTCTGTCATTAAGCTGCCAGTGAATCTAGGTTAATAGACTATCCCTACACTCACTCTCTCTTTCCCTCCCCCTCTCTCTCTCTCTCACGTTCCCCCCTCTCTTTCTCTCTGCGTGTGCTCTCTCGCGCACGCGATGTATTATTTTTGCTTATAAAATGCCGGTTAGTTTTGTGTATAATTTGATAAGATTTAAAAACTCATTTAAGGAAATGTGTAGAATTTTAACACTTACTTCCTCTCAGTTTTACACAGGAAGATACTAGCGATATTCCAGAAATAATAAATTATGTAGAACAGGACGATAGTAAACTATGCACGATTAGGGTCACAAGTGACATGATCCTTAGACAAATAGATAAATTAAAACCTAACAAATCCCCAGGCCCTGATGAACTGTATGCAAGGGTTCTGAAGGAATGTAAAGAGGAGCTTAGCAAACCTATGGCTAATCTTTTCAACATATCACAACAAACTGGCATGGGCCAGATAAGTGGAAAATGGCAAATGTAATACCTATTTTCAAAGCAGGTGACAGGTCCTTAGCTTCGAACTATAGACCAATAAGCCTAACCTCCATAGTGGGAAAATTTATGGAATCAATAATTGCCGAGGCAATTCGCAGCCATCTTGAAAAGCATAAATTAATCAACGAATCTCAGCACGGTTTTACAAAGGGCGTTCCTGCCTTACAAATTTAATAACTTTTTCACTAAGGTATTTGAGGAGGTAGATCATGGTAATGAATATGATATTGTGTATATGGACTTCAGTAAGGCTTTTGATAGAGACCCACATCAGAGAATATTGACAAAAATTAAGGTACACAGAATAGGAGGAGATTTTTTTTTCCTGGATAAAGGCATATTTGACAAATAGGAAGCAGAAAGTTTGCATAAATGGGGAGAAATCAGAGAGGGGAAGCGTCATGAGCGGTGTTCCACAGGGGTCAGTGTTGGGCCCCTTGTTGTTCACAATCTACATAAACGACATATATGAGGGAATAAATAGCGACATAAGCAAGTTTGCCGATGAGACCAAAATAGACCGTCCAATTAATTCAAATGAGGTCATTAGAGCACTCCAGGAAGATTTGAATAGACTGATGCAGTGGTCGGAGAAATGGCAGATGAAGTTTAATATAGACAAATGCAAAGTTCTAAACATTGGACAGGACAATAACCATGCCACATATAAACTAAATAATGTAGATCTTAATATTACTGATTGCGAAAAGGATTTAGGAGTTCTGGTTAGCAGTAATCTAAAACCAAGGCAACAGTGCGTAAGTGTTCACAATAAAGGGAACAAAATCCTTGGCTTCATATCAAGAAGCATAAATAATAGGAGTCCTCAGGTTGTTCTTCAACTCTATATATCCTTGGTTAGGCCTCATCTATATTATGCTGCACAGTTTTGGTCACCGTATTACAGAATGGATATAAGTGCTCTGGAAAACGTACAAAGGAGGATGACAAAGTTGATCCTATGTATCAGAAATCTTCCCTATGAGGATAGACTGAGTGCCCTGAATCTCCACTCTCTAGAAAGGCGTAGAATTAGGGGGGATATGATTGAGGTGTATAAATGGAAAACAGGAATAAATAAAGGGGATGTAAATAGCGTGCTAAAAATATCTAGCCTAGACAGGACTCGCAGCAATGACATTAAGTTGGAAAAATTCAGATTCAGGAAGGATATAGGAAAGCACTGGTTTGGTAATAGAGTTGTGGATGAGTGGAACAAACTCCCAAGTACAGTTATAGAGACTAAAACATTGTGTAGTTTTGAAAATAGGTTAGACAAATACATGAGTGGGTGTGGGTGGGTGTGAGTTGGACCTGACTTGCTTGTGCTACTAGGTCAGATGCCGTGCATTGGCTTAAGCCGGTAGAAGACTTGGTTCTGCCTCGCATGGGCCAGTAGGCCTGCTGCAGTGTTCCTGCTTTCTTATGTTCTTATGAAAATTAGCTAGGAGTGAGTGTGACAGAGTCAAGCTACCACTCCTCCCCCAACCTCTTCTTCCCTAACATATGAGAGGTGTGGATGCAAAAAAAAAAAAATCTTAATGATTGCATTGAATTCCACATACTGTTATTTTTGCACATTTCTTGTTAACGATTATAACACACACTTAACTATATTGTCTTAGCATGTCATAAGTGAATGAATAAGACCTAGCAGAGTCTATGATAATGATATTTTTCTAAAACTCAGTTGATTGCACGCACGAAGAGTCGCAGGGAAGTTAAGAATGACTTTTTTTCAGTAGGAAAGCAGAAGAAAAATGTAAAAAACTGGATGTGGAGATGGAGGCAAAACCCATACATGGTTTTAAGAGGAGACATAATGGGGCTGAGGAGGACAGAAACCAGTAATTACGGTGGATGAACCTTCAGAGGTAGAACCAGGATTCGAACCCCACTAGCGGGGCGGAAACATTTCGAAGTGTTTCCTTACACACACACACACACACACACACACACACACACACACACACACACACACACACACACACACACACACACGCACACACAAACACACACACACACAATGGGCGCCTGTGACGAGCGGAGTTCCACAGGGATTAGTCCTAGGACCGGTGATGTTCTTGGTATATGTGAATGACATGACGGTAGGGATAGACTCAGAAGTGTCCCTGTTTGCAGATGATGTGAAGTTAATGAGAAGAATCAAATCAGATGAGGATCAGGCAGGACTACAAAGCGACCTGGACAGGCTGGACACGTGGTCCACCAACTGGCTACTCGAATTTAATCCCGCCAAATGCAGTCATGAAGATCGGGGAAGGGTAAAGAAGACCGCAGACTGAGTATAAACTAGGTGGCCAAAGACTGCAATCTTCACTCAAGGAGAAAGATCTTGGGGTGATTATAACACCGAGCACGTCTCCGGAAGCGCACATCAACCAGATAACTGCTGCAGCATATGGGCGCCTGGCAAACCTGAGAATAGCGTTCCGATACCTCAGTAAGGAATCGTTCAAGACACTGTACACCGTGTACGTCAGGCCCATACTGGAGTATGCATCACCAGTTTGGAACCCACACCTAGTCAAGCACGTCAAGAAATTAGAGAAAGTGCAAAGGTTTGCAACAAGGCTAGTTCCCGAACGAAGAAAGGTTAAGAGAAATCGGCCAGACGACACTGGAGGACAGGAGGGTTAGGGGAGACATGATAACGATATACAAAATACTGCGAGGAATAGATAAGGTGGACAGAGACAGGATGTTCCATAGAATGGACACAGACACATGGGGTCACAATTGGAAGACTCAAATGACTCAAAGACATGTTAGGAAGTATTTCTTCAGTCACAGAGTTGTCAGAAAGTGGAATAGTCTGGCAAATGAGGTAGTGGAGGCAGGAACCATACATAGATTTAAGACGAGGTATGTTTAAGCTCACGGAGTAGGGAGAGAGAGGACCTAGTAGCGATCAGTGAAGAGGCGGGGCCAGGAGCTGAGTCTCAACCCCGGCAACCACAAATAGGTAAGTACACACACGCGCACAAACACACACACACAACACACACACACACACACACACACACACACACACACACACACAAACACACACAAAGTGGAACAGTCTGGAAAGTGATGTAGTGGAGGCAGAAATCTGAGGAGAGGTTTGTACCCAAGGGTAACAGGAAAAGCTAAAAAGCCAGGATGAGCCCGAGGTTCACTCAAAGGTGCAGGGAGGCTAAAACCAAGTGTTCCAGGGAATGGAAGAAGTATGGAAGGCAAAGGACCCAGGAGAATAAGGAGAGCAGTCGTAGAGCCAGAAATGAATATGCACAGGTAAGAAGGGAGGCCAAAAGGCAATACGAGAATGACATAGCAGCGAAAGCCAAATCTGACCCAAAGCTGCTGTACAGCCACATCAGGAGGAAAACAACAGTCAAGGACCAATAAATCAGGCTGAGGAAGGAAGGAGGGGAGGTCACAAAAAATGACCGCAAAGTATGTGAGGAGCTCAACATGAGATTCAAAGTGTTCACAGAAGGGCCTCCAGAAAGGCGGAGAGGTGTGGACACAATACATACAACTGAGGAGGAAGTGAAGAAGCTGCTAAACGAGCTAGATACCTCAAAGGCGATGGGGCCGGATAACATCTCTCCATGGGTCCTGAGCACAAACCACAATCTTCAACACATCTATCGAAACAGAGCGACTACCTGAAGTATGGAAAACAGCAAATGTAGTCCCAATTTTTAAAAAAAAGAGACAGACACGATGCACTAAACTACAGCCCAGTGTCACTGACATGTATAGTATGCAAGGTCATGAGAAGATTATCAGGAGAAGAGTGGTCTAGCACCTAGAAAGGAATGAGCTTATCAACGACAGGCTGCACGGTTTCAGGGATGGGAAATCCTGCATCACAAACCTACTGTAGTTCTATGACAGGGTGACGGTAGTAAGACAAGAGAGAGAGAGGTGGGTAGATTGCATTTTCTTGGACTGTAAGAAGGCGTTTGACACAGTTCCACACAAGAGATTAGTGCAAAAGCTGGAGGACCAGGCAGGGATTACAGGAAGGCACTGCAATGGATCAGGGAAAACCTGTCAGGAAGACAACAGCGAGTCATGGTACATGGCGAGGTGTTAGAGTGGGCTCCTGTAACGAGCGGGGTGCTACAGGGATCAGTTCTAGGACCGATGCTGTTTCTGGTATTTGTGACTCCGAATGTCCCTGTTTGTAGATGATGTGAAGTTGATGAGAAGACTTCAATCAGACGAGGACGAGGCAGAACTATAAAGGGATCTGGACAGGCTGCAGGCCTGGTCCAGCAACTGGCTCCTGGAGTTCAACCCCACCAAGTGCAAAGTCATGAAGATTTGGGAAGGGCAAAGAGGACTACAGACAGAGTAAAGTCTAGGGGGCCAGGCCCTACAAACCTCACTCAAAGAAAAGGATCTTGGGGTGAGTATAACACCGGGCACATCTCCTGAAGAGCACATCAACCAAATAACTGCTGCAGCATACGGGCGCCTAGCAAACCTAAGAACAGCATTCCAACATCTTAATAAGGAGTCATTCAAGACCCTGTACACTGTGTACGTTAGGCCCATATTGGAGTATTCAGTGCCAGTTTGGAACCTCCACCTAGCGAAGCATGTAAGGAAACTAGAGAAAGTGCAGAGGTTTGCAACAAGACTAGTCCTGGAGCTTAGGGGTATGTCCTACGAGGAGAGGTTAAGGGAAATCGACCTGACGACACTGGAAGACAGGTGAGATAGAGGGGATATGATAACGACATATAAAATACTGAGAGGAATCGACAAGGTGGACAGAGACAGAATGTTCCAGAGATGGGACACAACAACAAGGAAGTATTTTTTCAGTCACAGAGGAAGTGGAATAGTCTGGCAAGTGATATAGTGGAGGCAGAATCCATACATAGCTTTAAGAAGAGGTATGATAAAGATCATGGAGCAGGTAGAGTGACCGAGTAGCGGCCATGAAGAGGCGGGGCCAGGAGCTGTGAATCGACCCCTGAAACCACAAATAGGTTAGTACACACACACTAACCAGAAACAAACACATTCCACACCCAGTCTCCATTCCCCAGCACTAATACCACCACAACACCAGCCTACCATAATATCCAGCCCTGTGTACCACACCCTCAGCCTATACCAACCCCCACCCACCCCCTGAATACAGTTCTGGAAAGAAAGCTGAGGGTATGATATACCAACTCAGATGGAATAACAAATAAGAGTGAAGTGGCAGGAAAGAATCACTAGGCATCCCTGGACATCATAGCACTCACAGAGTCAAAGCTCGTAGGGGTGATAACAGATGCAGCCTTCCTGTCTGAATATCAGATCCTGAGGACAGACAGGAGGAACAGAGGGGAAGGAGAAGTTGCACTGCTCATCAAAGACCAGTGGAGTTTTGAGGAAATGGGAGGACTAGTCAGAGGTGAGGTGGATGACTACATAGTAGGAACTTTTCTAACTGGGAGTCCAAAAATGATGATAGCAGTGATGTACAACTAGCAACCGAATAGCAGAAGACCAAGACAAGAATACGATGAGAGCAACAGATCGATGGTGACCACACTAGCTGAGGTGGCCAGAAGGTCCCACATAAGCAGGGAGATTTCATCCACAAGGAGACAGACTAGGAAATTCTGGAGCCACATGAGGGATCAGAGACATGGAGAGAAGATGCTGGATGTGATGCTGGAAAGTTTCATGTACCAACATGCTAGGGACACAACCAGAGAAGAGGAGACAATGAACCAACAAGGCTGGACTTCGTATTCACCTTGAACAGTTTAGACGGGAAATCACACACGAAACTTCCCTTGGCACTAGTGATCACATGGACCTGAGTTTCGAATATATAGTAAACAAAAGTGAAGCAGCACGAGATGGATTGGAGAAACCAAACTTCAAAAAGGGGGACTACACATGTATGAGGCAACTCCTGCATGAGGTGCAGTGGGTAAGAAAGCTAGAGTTTGGACAGTAAACGATATGATGGAACATGTGTCCACAAAGTGCAGGGAGACAGATAAGTTCGTGCCAAGGGGCAACAGAAACAACGGGAGGACCAGAGTGAGCCCATGGCACACCCGGAGGTGTGTACAGGCCAAAGTCAAGTGTGCTAGAGCATGGAAAAAGTATAGAAGGCACAGGACTCAGGAAAACAGGAAGTTAAGCCGAAGAGCCAGAAATGAATAGGCGTGGATTAGGAGAGAGGCCCTGTGACAATAATAGAATGATATAGCATCAAAAGTGAAATCTGATCCAAAGTTGTTATACTGCCTCATTAGGAGGAAAACAACAGTTAAGGACCAGGTGATCAGGTTGAAGAAGGAAGGAAGGAAGGAGAGAGGGGAACTCACAGTGAGCAACCAGGAAGTATGTGAGGAGCTCAGCTCAAGAATCAAGGAGGTATTCACAGTGGAGACCGAGAGGCTTCCAGTAAATCGAGGGAGCAGGGTGCACAAGCAAAAACTGGACACACTGCACACAACCGAAGAGGTGGTGAAGAAACTACTAGGTTGTTATTGTTGTTGTATGTTCGCCGGTACATCCGGCCCGGGTCTTCTCCAAATGGTGACCCGGCATTGGCCCCCTGGGTAGAGGGTGTCGGTCATCTCCTTCTTTCTTGCTGTGGCTCCCCATGATGGGGAGTGTCTTCTGACGTCGCATCTTCATCAGCAGATCTTGGTACTTCAGGCTGTGGTTCTACCTACATAGGAAGAAGAAGGATGGGGGATAAGAAAGAAGGAAGTGAGAGAAAGAATAGCTGTAGTGGGTAGTCTTGGTCGTCGTCGGGTTCTCCGGTGTCGTCATCGAGGGGCGGGTGGGTGGCTAGGACTGGGAGCAGTGTCTCCAAGTCATGGGTGGCCAGGTAAACCAGCCGGGCTGCTTTGTCCTTGCGGGTCAGATCCCCAGGTGCCATCGGGAAGTGCCTGCGGCGGATGGACGTCGTCGCAGGACAGTCAAGCATGTAGTGAACTAGAGGCTTTGGAACCATCCGGTCGCAGTGGCGGCAAAGCTCCTCACTCATGTGTTCGATGAGGCGCTTTGCAGTAGGGTAGCCGAGGCGCAGGCGGTGGACACTGACTTGCAGCTCCCTGTTCAGTTTCCTCATGTTTGGTGGGGCTCCCCACGTGTCGCTCTGTCATACCAGTGCCGGCTCCGAGATGCTCCCGGTGCTGGTAGTGGGCGTCTGGCTGCCGAAGCTGCCCCAGGTGCACCTGCCTGCGGCTAATGGCAATTGTAGTCGCAGGTTGGGCCGCAAGTGTGGCAGACTTAGCCGCCCCATCCGCCGCATCATTCCCAGCAAGGTCGATGTGGCTAGGTGAACTAGATACCTTGAAGGCGGTGGGCCCACGTCTCTTCGTGGGTCCTGAGAGAGGGAGCAGATGCACTATGTGTGCCACTAACAATAATCTTCAATAAATCTATTGAAACAAGGCAAATGCCTGAGGTTTGGAAGACAGCAAACGTAGTCCCAATTTTTAAGAAAGGAGACAGATAGGTAGCGCTAAACTACAGACCAGTGTCACTAACATGTATAGTATGTAAAGTCATGGAGAATATTATCAGAAGAGTGGTGGAACACCTAGAAAGAAAATGGCTATAAATGACAACCAAGGCAGCTGAGTTCCACGATAAGGTAACAGAAATAAGACAGGAGAGAGAGGGATGGGTAGACTGCATCTTCTTGGAATGTAAGGCTTTCGATACAGTGCCACACAAGAGACTGGTTGAAAAGCCTTTAGGAGCAGGTAGGAATAGCAGGGAGAGTACTGCAGTGGATCAGGGAATACCTGACAGGAAGGAAACAACGTGTGTTGGTACGCGATGAGGTGTCCGAGTGGGTGAATGTGTCGAGTGGGGTTTCACAACAACAATTCACATCGGGATCTTCCACCTCACCTTCGATAGTATTTAACTCCATTCTTATGCTTCAGCTTCATACGGCACATACGGCTGAATGACATGACAGAAGGGATACATTCAGAAGTGTCCCTATTCGTAGATGATGTGAAGCTAATAAGGAGAATGCAAGTGGGCGAGGATTAGGTAAACCTGCAAGGAGATCTAGACAGGCTGCAAGGCTGGTCCGACAAATGGTTCTTGGAGTTTAAACCCAGCAAGTGCAAAGTTATGAAGTTTGGGGAAGGACAAAGAAGACGGAGTACAGCCTAGGAAGTCAAAGGCTGCAAAACTCACTTAAGGAAAAGGATCTTGGGGTGAGCATCATACCGAACACATCTGAGAGGCACATCAATTAAATAAAGGCTTTAGCATACGGGCACCTGTAAACCTAAAAATAACCTTCTGGAATCCAACCTTTCTCACTCATAACAATACTGTCAGACACGGCAGCACAACGGTATCTTGGTACAGAGGACATCTTCCATTCTTCAACTCGTATCTACTAGTTATGTGTGAGAAGGGTTGGATTATAGATGGACCTGCCTTCTTACTTCCACTAGTGGACCCCGTCCCTTACAACGTCATCGGGATCTTCCACCTCACCTTCGATAGTATTTAAGACTCCATTCTTATGCTTCAGCTTCATATCGCTCCAGACCATGGAGGTAAACTCTTCTTCAGACTGAGGGACTGACCTTCAGACTGAGGGACTGACCTTCAGACTGAGGGACTGACCATCAGACTGAGGGACTGACCTTCAGACTGAGGGACTGACCTTCAGACTGAGGGACTGACCTTCAGACTGAGGGACTGACCAACTCATATACTTGTACACTTCGATGATATCTCCTCTCATTCTACGTCTCTCAAGAGAGTGAAGATTCAAGGCTCTATGTTCATATGGGAGATTCCTTATACAGTGAATCATCTTGTATGTTCTCCAATGAATTTATATCCATTCTGTAGTAGGGAGACCAAAACTGAGCAGCATAATCTAAGCGAGGGTCGATAAAGCTCATGGAGAAGGGAGAGAGTGGACCTTGTAGCGACCAGCGAAGAGGTGGGGCCAGGAGCTATGAATCGACCCCTGCAACCACAACTAGGTGAGCACTCATATACACACGCACGCATGCACACACACACGAATGCACGCAGGCACATACACTCACATACAGGAGTCACAGCCAGGAGCTGTGACTTGACCCCTGCAACCACAACTATATGAGTACTCACGCAAACACACATACACGCACGCATGCACACACACCAACGAACGCACGCATGCACACACACCAACGAACGCACGCATACACGTGCATACGCATCCGGCCTATACAAGAGTTAGAAGGCGACTTTCACCTGAGTGCAAATGCTAATATTGTCAACAACATATCTTGCATTAACATAGAGTAGTAATGATCCATGACGTTGTTGCCAGAGTGAGGCTGCTTGTGTTTAGTACTGTGCAGTGTGCACTGTGATAGGACTGTGATAGCACTGGGAGGTGCACACTGTGCACCTCCCAGCTATCACATGTCCTTCACTCGCGTCACTTACCACCCATCACCGAAACTAACTTGATTAAGTTGGTAAATAAACATTTATTAATATTTTTTTTTTTTGGAAGCCCTAAACCACCAAGAGAATAGGAAGTAATTAAGTTTGACCTAAATAAGTGGAGGATAGTTGTTAATTCTTTGTATGGAGAAGTGTTCAGTCTTCGCCAGCATGAAGGAAGCTCCTTGTAGAGTTTCAAGGCGAAAATAACAGCCATCGAAAGTAGGCGCTCAACAGAATATTATTATATTCATGTTACAGCGCTAAGCTCGTAGGGGTTATACAATGCCTCGAGGAAGTAGAGAGCAGCTTCACTTTCCCGGATCAAAGCCCTTCACCGTCACCAACAAAGACATAACTGAAGTATAAGGACAAATCAAAGGCTCTGCAGTAGAGTAGTTCTTCATGGGCTCTGTGGTGCAACAGTGCTTCATGCAGTTAACTTCTGCTTCACAAGCACCTCACCTCTGTTAACTACGCTTTCCAGTAACTTACAAATACGAACATTTAACAATGCAAAAATAGAGCTGTTAAGTAATGCGTCAATAATAAGACAGGTGGTCCCGACGGTGCTGGTAAGAAAGATGGGTCAACAGTACATAGAGACGGCGCAGTTTACGAAAAGGAAGGAATTATAGATTTTTAAAGATCACTGGGCTCGAAAGGACCCTGAATGCTCTCTAACACAAAACTTCAGCACACTCACTTAAATAGCTCCGCCACATAAATATAAAACACACAAAAACATTAAAAATTATTATCCAAAAATTTTTACTACTTTAAAAAGCCTATAAACTAAGATACGATAAAAGATTCTCCTTAAAATTCCCTGAGGTCCCTACAGTTACCTCGGTAAATGTAAAAGCCATGACCAAGCCTGCTTAACTAAAGCTGCAGGCACGCTGTTAAAACATACATCACAGTCAGCAGCACGCAACAATCATGGAATACAAGACATATAAGAACAAACTTTTAATCCAACAATGTTTCTTTTTGTTTAGAGTTTTATAAAGCTTTGATAAAGACTTGATTTGATTTAGCTCTATTGTTACAATAAATGGAATGAGAGACATACAAACAACACACGCTTAGCCAGACCAGAAAGCATCGTAAAGAAGACATAAAAATGACTGTCGGGAAAAGTTAAAATAAGAATGGGAAAGTGTGTGAGAAAGTATAGGGATGTTCAAATTATGAGTGGGTATAATATGAGAAAGTATATACACACAACCCGCATGTAGAAGAGAGGAGCTTACGACGACGTTTCGGTCCGACTTGGACCATTTACAAAGTCACACTAACACACAGAACAGGTAGAAGGGGTATTTATAGGCAGCAGACAGGGAATGCACAAGAGTGGTGGAGTAATAGTGGAAGTAGTAGTGGTAGTGGAAGTAGTAGTAGTAGTGGAGTCAGTCATATTCTGGGAGAGAAGAGCACTGCAATACAGTCGCCGTCTGGTTGAATCCTCCCTTATACACAAATAAAATTTCGCTTAATTTTCCCATAAATTTCAATTGCAGTAGAAATTCTATTTAAAAGAGTGATAATCTAAGTATTTTAGCTAAAAAATGAGTTTTGTCAGAAAAGCACTCAAACCTAACCTAAAACGTCGAAATATGCCCTGGCTTTGTCTCTGTAGATGCCTTCCTCTCCCATTACATTGTTAAATGCTCCAAACTTCAGAACACCCGTGACTTAACCTGATTTCTTTCCCTTCTATCTCTTCCCCCTTCTCTTTCTTTCTCCTCTGTATTCCTCCTTGTATTTGTTCTTCTTTATTTTATTTTCAACATTTTTTCCCCCCTCTGTGTTCTTGTCCTTACTGTATGCGGGCCGCCAGCTGTATTGCAGTGCTCCTCTCTCCCAGAATATGACTGACTCCACCACTACTACTTCCACTACCACTACTACTTCCCCTATTACGCCACCACTCTTGTGCCCTCCCCTGTCTGCTGCCTATAAATACCCCTTCTACCTGTTCTGTGTGTTAGTGTGACTTTGTAAATGGTCCAAGTCGGACCGAAACGTCGTCGTAAGCTACTCTCTTCTATGTGTGGGTTGTGTGTGTATTGTTCCAGTTACGGTATTGTGCCTTTTTTGTTATTTATGAGAAAGTATAGGGATGTTGTTCATATTATGAGTGGGTATAATGCAGTTGTGGGCACAGTTCCGCTAATCTGCTAACTGCTAATAGTGGAACTAACTTTTCGTTTAGTGAATTAGCGTTTCCGCTAACTTCGGAAACCGTTAGCGGACCAATTAGCTTCCGCTAAATAAAGTTCCGCTAACTTTGAGTCCGCTAAAAAAAATTCATACGTTGTTGGTAGTCGGAAAGCAATGCCTTTTCAGTGGCGCACTTGTTTGTTCCTGTCTGTTGTTGGTGTTTCTCCAACAATCTGGCATGCTATTGGCTGACTACGTGTAAACGTGACATGTCAACACACCAGCATTGTTATAGTCTTACAGTGTCAGCGATCACCAGGGTGCATTGTCACTTTTGTTATCAACAACACCTGAGGGTGTTGTTGAGGAGTCTGCAGCGGCTGTGGTTGAAGCAGAGGCCGCTTAGGCTGAGGGCCAGGAGTCGCAGAACCTGTGGCCCCACCTGGATGACTATTTTGTCCACAAGTCAAGGGATACGAAGAACACCAATATTTTGTACTTCCTCTGCGTCAAGTGCCAGCCATAAACAGCTGGTGGATTATCTTATAAGGTATTTATGAGTTATAAATGCTTATTAAACTACTACTACAGATTTTTTATATTTATTTTTAATTTTGGTGGGTATTGCAAGTTATGACAGTTTATAAGTACAGTACCTTCCCCAGTGTTGTAAAGTAAGCAAGTAAACCAACCTCACTACTCTACTTGACTAACTTTTCTCGGTGTTTACTTTTCAAAAATTATTGATGATGTAACGAGTAACGTATCGTTATCAGATTGTAGTGAATAAAAGTTATAACAGACTTCAGTACTTAAGTAAAAGTAAAAGTAGTGAGCAATTTCAGTACTTTTTAAAAAGTAAATACCGAAAAAAGTTACTTAAGTAGTTTTACTTCGTTACTTTACAACACTGGTACTTATACTTGAGTATTAAAGATGCATACCGTTTGCAACACTGTCCTTTCCATTAGCCTAAAAAATTAACAAAGTTTCACTATTAGTTTTTTAATTTTAGGGCAATCTTGTCTCATTAAAACCTTATATCTTATTAGGAAGCTCTCCAGGTCTGTTCTTAAAGTTTTAAAAGTAAAAGTAAAAAACAAAAAAACTAAACCGAATCTGAATTCATGTGAAAAAGTTAGCGGTTAGCGTTAGCTTTCGCTAACTATTTCGGCAGTTTAGCGGTTTAGCGTTAGTGGAGCTAATTTTTTAGTTAGCGGATTAACGGTTAGTGAAGCTAACTTTTCGGTTAGCTGTGCCCACCACTGGTATAATGGCGGTGGGAAACATTGTGCTAGCTTCATCAATAACGGAACTATCCAGCGGCCAGAAGAGCCCTGGACTGAAAACTCCATTATGTTGATGGTGGTATTTCCAGCAACCAGAAGAGCCCTGGAGAGAAAGCTCCATTACGTTTATGGTGGTGTTTCCAGCAACCAGAAGAGGCCTGGAGAGAAAGCTCCATTACGTTTATGGTGGTGTTTCCAGCAACCAGAAGAGGCCTGGAGAGAAAGCTCCATTACGTTTATGGTGGTGTTTCCAGCAACCAGAAGAGGCCTGGAGAGAAAGCACAATTAAGTTGATGGTGGTGTTCCCAACGTCCAGGACAGCCCTGGAAAATTAGAGTTGCCGTAAGCGGAGTTCAGAATTACCCAAGGATATAATCCTAAGAGCTATATTACGTGAAAAGTTTGTCTTTATTTAGTAAAATTGGACAGATCAGCAGTGTGCTGCTATCCTATGCTATGTGACAGCAGAGGGAGGGATGGTGGGATTCGGAGGGAGGACATTGGGTCTCTTATGAGGCACTGAAATGTTCTGACTTAGTTTAATTTTTTTTTTATATTTTATTAAAAACTTCACGTACAATACAACTTAACAATAATATGCCATAAACATTAACGGCAAAACCCCAAATCCAGACTACTAATCAACATACAAACATGAATATATATTATATCATAACCCCCTGCCCCCTCCTACCACAACCAAATCCCCACCTGATCCCTGACACAAAAATTTTCATATCAAAACTACCAATTCCCACACAAGAGTGTTTGCACTTTAATACACTACCCATGTTTAACATGGAACATGATATTTACAAAAACTATGCATTACTACCTACTATGCACTTACTGTACCATTAAACATAACTTTATTATGCCACGAAACATATTTATGCAAAACCATTTGTCACCACCTAAAGCCATTCATTATACACATAAGTATGAAAAAACCCACTGTCACAAACCTACCACATAAACATACATACTGAACCAGAGTACGCACTATTCCTATGCAAAAAGTGAATTACATATACGTAAAAGGGCAAAAGTAATACTCCATATTATTACAAAGAAACCAACCATTGGCTTCCAAACATGTACTACCAACAAGGTAATACACCAGTACTTTCATCACAACTAACTCTGCTAGAACACCATCCATACACAATAACATCCAAGGACGATGAACATATCCTTGTCCTGTATTAAAATGGTACTATAAGACACCATTCTTTAAACAATGAAGTACATAATTATAATTACATGACAGTTAATAAACATAACAAAACCTGGCCTTGGCCTTATACAATGCTATAAAAGTATATGATTCAATCATGTCTTTAATACACTTTCTCTTGTCTAACAGGCATACCACCCATAAGGAGTGTCCAAAACCACTCCTACCAAACGCCGCCACAACGGAAGGTCACCGCCACACCCATAGCCCTTAAAAAAAAAAAAAAGCTAAGAGCAACCCCCCCCTTACTTACAGCCCTCCACTAACTTCCTCCACATCTAACCCCACAAACCACCCTCCCTCCTGCTAGACACAACCCCTACCCACTCCCCCCCTACTCATTCCCTCTCAACCTGAGTAACCCTCCCACCGTCATTTCCCTGTATACTTCAGGAAAACTTGTAACCCAACTCCTACCATAAATTTCCTTATTCCTATGTTTCATCTTAACAAAAACCGCTGCTAAGACCTTAACTAACACTATCCCATCCATATCCCTCATAATCCAAATTCTATATATGTAGTCCAACATGATATAGGTTAAAGCCCTACGTACACCTTCCAGGAATTCTCTCAGCTCCAAACTCATAGCCCATAACACTGAAACTTTCTCCCCCCCCCATCCAACCCAAAACCCTCTCCAACCATACTCTGACCAAAATCAATCTCTCACAAAAATATACAAAGTGGAAAGCCGTTTCCCCATTCCCCACACTTAAGACATTCCCCATCCTTCGCCAACCCCATAACATAAAGCTGACCCTTGATGCCAGTATACCATGCAAAAATCTGTAGCCCAATTCCCTAACCCTCGGAGTCACCCGTACTTTTCTACCAACCCAACTTTTCACTCACATAGGATACCGCCCCTTGCAACACCACCTCACTACCACTAATCCCATCCAACCTAGCAATTTAACCTTCGCCGGCTCCCGTGCTACCAAGAGGAACCTAAGGACACTCTCACACTCTATCAGTTCTTTACCCCCCACCACTTCCTCACCTCTTTCATCACTCCCCCTATTTTCCTACCTCCTCCCTCCCATTAACAAAAATTCCTGCTTCAAAAAAATGCTCTTTAGTCTTTCCTCAACGGTACCAAACCCAAACCACCCCACTTCACTCTAGTTTCCACCACCTCCTTACTGAGCCAATGCCTACCTCTTGCCCAGACAAACTGCATAACGCCTTTTTCCAGTCTACGAATGTCCTCCTCCAAAAGAGGGAAAACTCCAGCCCTGAACCATAGTTTGCTGTAAATTAATACATTAACCACTATCACCCTTTGTATCAGAGTTACTTCCTTGACACCCCAACCTCTCATCCTGTCCAAAGCCCTATTCACTACCCCCCTTGAATTCTCCTCCCTGGCCCTTACTAAGTCATTACTAAACACTATCCCACACACCTTCAATTCCTGCACACATGTCCAACCTTCCCTTACCCTTAATGCACCCCCTACCCACCTACCCACCTCCAACAATAATGATTTGCTTCTATTCACCTTCATACCAGTTATCAAACCCAAATTCTCCACCATATCACTTATCCAACGCAAGCTTCCTACAGAAGTTATTAACAGAGTTGTGTCATCCACGTAACCTATTATATCCGCCCTTAAACTTGACCCCTCCCCCTGTACCCCTACTCCACCCTCAACTAATCTATAAAAAGGGTCCTGTAGAATAGCAAATAAAATCTGGTATAATGGACAACCCTGTCTTATACCCTTTCCCATACCTACGGCCCACCCCAACCTACCATTTATCTGAATCCTAAAAACCGTCTCCTCATATAACTGTTTCACCCATCCTACTACCTCTTCCCCAAACCCCATTCGTCTCATAATATCCAGTAAAACCTTTCTATTAACCCTATCATACGCCGTGGCCCAATCCAACTCCAGAACACCACACTCATGACATTCTTCTATAAACCCCTTAATTCTCCTATGTCCATGTCTCATACTTCTACCCGGAATGCCCCATGTAGCCAGGACCCCACGCCCCTCTTTAACCTATTTGCTAGAATTTTCGCATAGATCTTGTAATCTGTGCTCATCAACGCAATTACCCGAAAATCCTTAAAGCTTTTCGAATCCTCCCTCTTCGGCACCAACACCACCACACCTGTTCTAACTAATTCTTCCATAACCTCTCTCCCCTTCATATCATTAAACACCTTCACTAACACATCTCTCAACACATCCCAAAACTTAACATACAGTTCCCCAGGCAAACCATCTATCCCAGGCGTTTTCTTCATCTTGAGCCCCTTCACCGCCTCTCACACTTCCTCCTCTGTTATGTCACCTTCTAGTTCCTCCCTTTCCTCGCCACTCACCCTCTCAACAATACTTCCCAGGATCCCCCCTTCTTCCCTATTAACCTCCACAGCCTCCTCAAATTTTTTCCAAAACCATACTTCCCCGTACCCTCCTATTGCCTCAGTTGTCTTTAAAACCATCCCCTCTTCAAACCCCCCCATTTCTTCATCTACCTCGATCGTCTTCACCTCCCTCCTTCTTCTAAAATGTCTCAGTACCACCTCCGACACTCTATCACCCCATAGTACCTCATCCATGCCACTCCTCATCCTCAACGCTTGGAACCTATCGTTTTGTATGTCTCTCAAAGCCATCTTCACCCCGTCCCTTTTCTCGTCCCTAACCTTCCCCTACTCCTCCATTACCATTTAATAAACCCTCCAAGTACTGCTGATACCCATACTTATACCTTGCATCCTCTCTACCCACAGTCACAAAAAATTCCTTAATAGCAGGCTTTCCCTATCATTCCACCACTTCGCAACCTCCACTATTCCCTACCCCCTCCCATATCCCTCTCCACCATCCCTCAAAATCCACCTCCCCCCCCAACCTGCTCAGCAAACTAACATTCAACTTCCAATAACTCCCATATACCCTCACCGCCCCCTCCCATCCTAATTGTGCTATCACACCCTTATGATCCAAGAATCCTACATCTACACACTCCACCTTCTCCACCATCACCACCTTCGTTACATAAATTCTGTCCAACCGTGTCGCATGTGCACCCCTACTGAATGTATACTCCACCAATTCACCCCCATAACCTACTACATCAACAACCCCTACCGCACACAATACCTCCCTCAAAATTTTTTATACTTGCGTTGAACCCCGAGGCTCCACATCCTTCACCCTTATAACACTATTCCAGTTTCCACCAAGTATGGCCACTTGAGGCAATCCCGGAAGGCGTAAATTAATTCTGATCTCACAAAATCATTCTTCTCCCTCATACTGGACACGGCCGGCATGTATACCCCAATAAAACATTCCTGAACTACTCCACACCTTCCATCCACCCTAACTACCGTCCCCCTCCCCCACCTCCCATGACCCTAAATTAAAGGGACCACCCTCCCTTACTCCCACACCCACTCCCCCTTTTAAACAGTCTGTCCTTCCCACAAATAACTTATAACCCTTCAATACCAAATCCTCACCACTCCTATAATTATGTTCTTGAAAAAACAACATCTATTCTTAGTCTACTTAGTGTGACCTCTACCCATTTTCTCTTTACCTCTTGTCGGAGGCCACTCATATTCATTGTGAGACACCTGAAATTAGTAGCATCGGCTTACCCTTCCGTTGCGGCTGCGTTCCATCACTTTTCCCATTTCTCACTGCCTGTAATCCACCCCGTTTCCTAACTACAGTTGCCGGTGAAACACTGATACTACTTCGTTCCTTAACCCCTCCCCCTTCCCTTCACTACTTCCGTCCACGCCATCTTCCCCGGGCACTGCCCCGGAGTGATGACGTCTCCGTACTGGCAAATTTGATGAAGATACGCCGTGCACCATTCATTGACACGCCGTATAAATCCTCGTACGACACGCCATAGGTATCACATAGAATGGCCGTCAAGAGCACATCTGCATTGGCCGGTAGAATAGCTCCCTGCACTAGCTCAACACAAACAGTGTTGACTCGCCGTTTGTAGGTAGCAGCCATCTTGGCTGAAAAACAAGTTACCCAAAGCGTCCGCTAGGGTAGAACCAACACATCTGCACACCACCAGTGCTGGACGCGGAAGGTATAGTTTAAAATTCATCGTCTCCATTCCTGATCCTATCTTTGAGCCACAGGGTAATTCCTGACACCAAGGGCGACCACCATGTAACAGCTACGGACGGTAAATCCTGACACACGGAACTACCAGAGGGCTCTGTGGTCGTCATGAACGCTAAACGTATGTTTCCTATAAAGCAGCAGCGCCTAAGTTTCTTCAACATTGGCCCACATGATCAGAAATCCATGTTCAAAAATAACCGGCACATAGTAGAATGAAACTTATGACGACATTTCGGTGCAACTTATGGACCATTAAGTCACGGAGTGATTGTTAATGGTCGATAAACGTCCGAAACGTTGCCATTAAGTTTTATTCTCCTATGTAGGGGTTATTTGTGTATTGTTCCAGTCACGGTATGTGCCTTTTATTCTTCAGAAATCAAAATGTGGCTGATGTATGTTTCATTGTTCGTTGTTTAAAAATAAGACTTCTTAGCAGTAATGACCATCAAAGTAAGGATAAGGGGCTCTTGATCCACGAAAATGGATCTACCCTCCCCTTCCTTAGCAGTAATGGAAAAAAAGTTGGAGAGTTAGCGCTGAATTGCGTAGGGCCTACTGGCCTATTAGTTAATGGGTGATGGCTAATTAGGCAAAAAAATATAAAAATTTCATGCGGGCCTTGTGTTGGACGGCCTGCCCTGTCCTTCCTGACGTACATTACCAACCCCTCAACATGCGCCACTTGTGACCCACAACATATAAGCGGAACATACACTTAAGTAGTGTCATTGAAGACACTGGATAACTTTCGAAGATAGGTAAATACATGAGTGGAAATTATTGTTATTAGGACCTGCCTGGCATGGAACACTTGCCCTACTGCAGTTCGCTTCTATTCATACCAAGTCAAATCTCAGATAATTTGTCTTGATTTTCTCCATACATTATATAAAAAATTTCCAGAGTCGATCGCAATCAGCTGTTATCTGCATAATATATGACACATCAGAAGTGGATCAGGTCACCCCTGTCTCTACTGTGATGGGTTACGTAAGATTGAAACCTCGATACAATTACTGTGACAAAACGCGCACACACAGCGTCCAGGTTCTTTATCAGTTGCTAAGGAAGAGACTGACAGAAGCTCAGAGCAGAAAACATATTGTATACTATGTAGTATGAACTGAAAACAAAGCAACGTATTTCATATTTGTTCAAATATTACGGTGATCTTTATAAGTGTCCTCAGCTCACACAATGAGAGTCCGGAATCGATCCCTGACAAGGTGAAACGTTGTGCATGTTTCCTTACACCTACTGCCCTTGTTCACTTGCCATAAGTAGGAACCTGGGTGTTAGCCGACTGTTGTGGGTTGTATCCTGGGGAACAAAACTAACGTAAGTTAATCGAAATGCTCTGCATTACCAGGTTTCAAGATAATAGTTGTACCATGTAACTGTAGAAATAAAAGATTATTATTATTATGTTAATTTAGATTATCTAACACTGTTAAGATACACGATTTAGACTAGTTATTCTGCTTGGTGATGTTTCTTGACATTCCGAAACATTTGGACGCTAGATGAAGATGTTTGAATGTTATATGAAGTTGTTTACTACGGCTGGCATTTCAAACAGGGTAGAATGAAATTAGTTCTGAGCTTATCACAACCACGTATGTCCTCGCACCATGAAACAAGCCCAGTGCTACTGGGTACATGATGTTTGTAGGATAGATGACTCAGTGGTTAGAGCGTCGTGGATTTTGATTGGCTTCCTACAAGGAGGGCTAAAGTAACACGGGTTCAATCCCCGGCAAGTCGCAGTTTGTTAATTACTTAAAAGCCACTTGTTCCTGCCCCTCCCAGAAACAAGCGAAAGTATTTGCAAAGAAATATCACAGCCAGCACAATTCGAGGCCAGGTGGTCAGCTTTACACAATTCGAGCCCAGGTGGTCAGCTTTACACAATTCGAGCCCAGGTGGTCAGCTTTACACAATTCGAGCCCAGGTGGTCAGCTTTACACAATTCGAGCCCAGGTGGTCAGCTTTACAATTCGAGCCCAGGTGGTCAGCTTTAACAATTCGAGCCCAGGTGGTCATCTTTACACAATTCGAGCCCAGGTGGTCAGCTTTACACAATTCGAGCCCAGGTGGTCAGCTTTACACAATTCGAGCCCAGGTGGTCAGCTTTACACAATTCGAGCCCAGGTGGTCAGCTTTACACAATTCGAGCCCAGGTGGTCAGCTTTACACAATTCGAGCATAGGTGGTCAGCTTTACACAATTCGAGCCCAGGTGGTCAGCTTTACACAATTCGAGCATAGGTGGTCAGCTTTACAAGAACATATCTAGCTGCCATCCTAACACCTTAAACCACTCAGCTATAAATGCCACAAGAGAAAATATAAAAATGTTAAACATGGAGAAAATAATATTAGCTGCGTAGGGCGACACTAGTCAGAGAAATAGCAAACATCGAACTAAAACTAAAGGAATCTTACAGGAATCAAGAATCGCGGGAAGAACTAAAAGCCATAAATTGAATTGAAAAAAACCCAAAGTATTTCTTTTCTTATGCCAAATCAAAGTCGAGAAAAAACATCCAGTATTGGGCCCCTACGGGATGGGTCCTACAAAGATGACAGCAAGGAAATGAGTGAGCTACTAAAATCCCAGTATGACTCAGTTTTTAGCGAACCGCTAACCAGACTGAGAGTCGAAGACCTAAATGATTTTTTTATGAGAGTGCCACAGAACTTGGTAGACGCAAACCTATCAGACATTATCCTGACGCCAAATGACTTCGAAAAGGCGATAAATAACATGCCCATGCACTCCGTCCCAGGCCCAGACTCATGGAACTCCGTGTTCATCAAGAACTGCAAGAAGCCCCTATCACGTGCTTTTAACATCCTATGGAGAGGGAGCATGGACACTGGGGTCCTCTCGCAGTTACTAAAAACAACAGACATAGTCCCACTCCAAAAAGGGGGCAGTAAAGCAATAGCAAAGAACAACAGACCAATAGCGTTAACGTACCATATCATAAAAATCTTTGAAAGGGTTCTAAGAAGCAAGATCGCCACTCATCTAGATACCCATCAATTACACACCCCAGGGCAGCATGGGTTTAGAGCAGGTCGCTCCTGTCTGTCCCAACTACTCGACCACTACGACAAGGTTCTGGATGCTCTAGAAAACAAACAGAATGCAGATGTTAATTACACAGACTTTGCAAAATCCTTTGACAAGTGTGACCATGGTGTAATAGCACACAAAATGCGTGAGAAAGGAATAACTGGAAAAGTTGGTAGATGGATCTATAATTTCCTAACAAATAGAACACAAAGAGTAGTAGTAATCAGAGTAAAGTCTGAGGCGGCTACGGTGAAAAGCTCTGTTCCACAAGGCACAGTACTCGCTCCCATCTTGTTCCTCATCCTCATATCGGACATAGACAGGGATATAAGCCACAGTGCCATGTCTTCCTTTGCAGATGACACGAATCTGCATGACAGTGTCCTCCATTCAAGACACTGCAAGACTCCAAGCAGACATCAATCAAATCTTTAAATGGGCTGCAGAAAACAATATGAAGTTCAATGATGAGAAATTTCAATTACTCCGATATGGAAAACGTGAGGAAATTAAAATTTCATCGGAGTATAAAACAAATTTCAACCACCCGATAGAGCGAAAAACTAATGTCAAAGACCTGGGAGTGATCATGTCAGAGGATCTCACCGTCAAGGACCATAACACTAGCAATCGCATCTGCTAGAAAAATGACAGGATGGATAATGAGAACCTTCAAATTCAGGGATGCCAAGCCCATGATGACACTTTTCAGGTCGCTTGTTCTATCTAGGTCGGAATATTGCTGCACACTAACTGCACCTTTCAAGGCAGGTGAAATTGCTGACATAGAAAATGTGCAGAGAACCTTCATGGCACGCATAACTGCGATAAACCACCTCAATTACTGGGAACGCTTGAAGTTCCTAAACCTGTACTCCCTAGAACGCAGGCGGGAGAGATACATTATTATATACACTTGGAAAATCCTAGGTGGATTAGTACCAAACTTGCAGACGAGAGTCAATCCCTACGAAAGCAAAAGACTCGGCAGACGATGCAACATCTCCCCAATGAAAAGCAGGGGTGCCACTAGCACGTTGAGAGACAACACAATAAGTGTCAGGGGCCCAAGACTGTTCAACTGCCTCCCAGCATACATAAGGGGATTACAAATAGACCCCTGGCTGTCCTCAAGCAGGCACTGGACTGGCACCTAAATTCGGTACTTGACCAGCCAGGCTGTGGTCCGTACGTTGGAGTGCATGCGGCCAGCAGTAACAGCCTGGTTGATCAGGCCCTGATCCACCATGAGGCCTGGTCACAGACCGGGCTGCGGGGGCGTTGACCCCCGGAACTCTCTCCAGGTAAACTCCAGGTAATCTCAGTACTGACCATAAGTATCTCAGGAACAGAAAATGAAAAGGTATTCCTTGTCATAATACCATTACTATCAGTAAAAATTAATAATTAAACAGTAAAGAAACAGACAAACACCAAATAATGAAAATATGTATGTCACAATTGCTAGGCAAGTTACACTCATTAAAAGCTTATCTACTATCGACTGATGAGTACATTGTTTCACTTATCTTTTGAGTTCATAGCATTTTTTTCATTTGCTTATCAACTCTAGTCGGCCAAAAAATGTAAAAGAAATATGTTTGTCCATGTGATAAGTCTGAAGCAACCTTGTCTTGCTCACCACCAGACACGTGACAATAACAAATGACGTCACTAGATACTCCCTCATTGGTGGGTTAAGGGAAAGTCAAGGATTTGCTTATATCAGGGCATGTCTCACCCCACACCCAGTATATACACCCAGATGCATGTATCTCTCTGGGTATAAACAGCTAGAGGTGCGTATCTCTCATGTATATACACCAGTGTACATACAGAGTTTACTTTAATCCCTAGTTTAGGGCCTAAAATATTACCTGAAGGTTGGCATCTCCCTAAAGTAAAACATTAGGGAACTCTAAACCCGGAGGTCATACAGGACATTCGGAATGAGAGGAAATCAGGTTTGAACTAAAAAAAAAAAAAGGTAACTAAAGCCTTGCAAATCTTCAATATTCATATTTTAAATTTTACACCGAAACTGACCTAGAAACTAAATCTTGCTGAAATTTACATATTAAATAGCTTTTTTTTTTGGGTTACTCCATAAGACAGATGTCAACCTAGGGAAGAGAATGGACTGGGTAGGTTTAAAGCAGTGTTTTATGCCACTGTGATGAATGTGTTATACAGCTTAATTTACATATCTAAGAATTTAAAGAGCTTTAACTGAATTCTTTGCGAAGGCGCAGGAAATAAAGTGAAGCAATTAAAGTATCTGTGAATGCTAGTAAACAGATGAATTGTAACATTAAAGACTTACATGCAGTTACTAGGCTTTAAACTGACAAACTACCGTAATTAATATGGTACGTTTCAAACCCCATGGGCTGTTATAATCATATGGAGGAAGTGGGTGGGGAGGCGAGGGAAGGAAGGTGAAGGGAGGGGAGGGGAAAGGAGGGAAGAGATGGGGAAAAGATGGAAGGGGGGAGATGGACATTAAGAACATAAAAACATAAGAAAGAAGGAACACTGCAGCAGGCTTACTGGCCCATGCGAGGCAGGTCCAATTCACCACAGTCACCTCTCAACTCTTGAGCTGGGAGGTTGTGCTGTGCCTGACCTCTGGTGACAGCTGAGCAAAGCGGAGGTTTTCTATAAAATGGCGATGAGTAGCCGGCGGCGAGGGAACACTGTGTGTCTAGAAGTGATTAAAGAAGCTGTGTATACAACCAACGCTGTGGTTTTGTTGCCAGCCATTTTGCGCAACACTTATGGGATAAGCAACGACGATTTGTATGGCATTGCACTGAATGGGGCTTCGTGGATCTTCGTGAAGTTTGCAATGACGGATGCATATGAGAGGATGGTGGATCGTTATCAGGACGAATGTATGACGGTCAACCCTGGACTTTAGGTACACTTGAAGGATGTATCAAAGTACTACTCATGGATCAAGATAAGGAATGTTCCCTTTGAGGTGGATGAAACAGACATACGGGAAGCCTTCAATGAGTATGGAGTCATCCATACAGCTTGGTAGGAAGGTGGATGGAGGGCATCTATGCTGGCTTACATGAGGGTTCATATACCCTAAAGATGATCTGCAGAAGCCTATTCCGTCTTACGTGGTGTTGGGCTACTTCAGGACGCAAGTGTATGTTACTTATGCAGGGCAACGGCGAATTTGCAGGATATGTGGCTCTTACAAGCATGTGGCAGTGATGTGTCTCAAGAGGACTGAACAACGACCAACAAGCCGAGAAGAGGTGAATGAGAGGGCTGGAGTGGTGAGCGTGGGGTCCACGGATGTGGGAGTGGATGCGAAGGGAAGGTGGAGTGACATGGTGGATGGCACAAGGGAGCCGTGTCTGACTTTGCCCAATGTGTCCCAAGGGCTGGAGGTCATGCACCTGGGGAACATGCTGACACTGGGGTATTGCATGTGATTTTGGATGAGCCCCTGCAGGACGTGCTGAGGAAGCTGCTAGAAAGTCCTAAGGGGGAGGCCCCGATGGGTGTTGGAGAGCATGTGGAAGGCAAGATAGGAGGGACAGTGGGGTGTGTTGAGGACACAAGCACTGTGGCTGGCACTTTGCCGGTGCAGGAGGTGGAGGTGGACGTGTATAGGGAAGAGGCCTCTGCAGTCATGGATATAGCAGGGGAATCGCGAAAGAGGTCGGTGGGGGCATCAGACAATGACGATGTCCTCACACCTGCGCAGAGGACGTGCGTGTGGCACGCTGGGGTCAACGGGGGTGAAGGGGACGGGGGGCAAGGGGATGGTGTGCAGGGAAACTGTGAGAAGACAGGATCACAGAAGAGTGTTGAACAATGGCCACAGAGATTCAAAGGAAAGCCCCAATTTCAATTTTTAAGTGTCTAAACATTAACGTTAATGGCCTTAGGGCTGAGGTAAAGAGGAAATGGGTAAAGGTGACGATGCGATGATATGATGTGGAGGTGGGTATTATGCAGGAGCATAATTATGGTGTGGAAGTGACCTATTGATGAATGGATATAGGGTGTTTGCAAGAAACTGGGAAGATTAAAGGGTGGAGTGGCGGTAGTGATTAAGGAGACCAGCCTGTTTAAGTTGTTGGCATGGGAGGAGGGGGGGATGGTAGGTTGGTGCAGGTGGATGGTGAGTGGGTGGGTACGGGTATGTTTTTTTGAGGGTGTATATGCCGGCGGAGAGTAATAGAAGAATAAAGGAGAACTTTGTTAAGGAAGTGTTAGTGTATCATATGAGGGGGTTGCCGGCAGTAATGATCACAGTTGGGGACTGGAATATTGTAATTCGAAGGAAGGATGTAGAACTGAGGGGGGCAGGTTGTGTTTTGGGTGTTCTGAGGGATGTGTTTAGGTGGTGGGCATCGTGGACGTGGTGAGGGTAGATGGGTGGAATGTGAACCATACCTTTGTAAGAAGAGGGTACGCGACGAGGATACACTGTATATATGTAATGTGGAATGTGACGGTGAGCGGGTGCAGACACTGGATGTGGGCTTTTAGGATCATAGGGAGTATTAGTGGACGTTGGGTGGGGGGCATGAAAAGGAGATTTGGGAGTTATTGGAAGCTTAATGTGCGTTTACTCTTGGGAGAGGAGGGGAGGGATAGATTTGCGGAGTGGTGGGAAGCTCTATGGGAGAAGGGAAAAAATGAGGGAGATATTGAACAGTGGTGGGAGGAATGTGCGAAGCCAAGCATTAGGGACTTTTATAAGGTCAAGGGTAGAGAGGAAAATCAGTGGAGGTTAGGGTTGCAGAAATATTTGGAGGGGCAGTTGAGCAGTTGTTATGAGGGAGAGGGGCTTACCCAGTGGTAGAGATAGAGGGGTTAAAGGGATGATAGGTTTGTTGTGGTAAGGGTGCGAGGGAAAATCGAGGTTATGGTAGGTTCGTCAGGACAATGGACAGGTGTTTCCTGATGTAGGTCTTAGTCAGATGATGACCCGCCGTTGGAGCTTTTGGTCATCTGATCGAGGCCTTTCACTAGCTTACCGGTCCACCCCTTTAAAAATTATGGTCTATTACAACCATTTTTTTTTTTTGGATCGAGGATGTTCTCTGGGGTGACAGGCCGTCGGCTTGTGTTCTGAGGCAGTTTAGGAATCGGCAAAGGGGAATGACTATTATGGGTTTAGAGGTGTGTGACAGAATGGAAGGGTATGTGAAAGAGCAGATGTTAGAGACGACTGAAGCGATGAGTAATTATGTTGATAAGTGGTTTAGCAGTTATATGAAAAAGGGGGAGCGTGAGTGGAGGGAGGGAAGGATACTGGAGGAGGGTATTCTGCAGGTGTTAGGATGGGAGGAGCGGGAGGGATTGGGGGGCAGTATCAGTGAAGATGAGGTGTGGATGGTGGTGCATAGTATGAGTAGAGGAAAGGCTCCAGGCATGGATGGAATTCCAAATGATTTTTAAGTAATGAATTGGATGGCGTTGAAAGAATGTTTGGTTATATTGTTTAATCAAATTAAATACTTCTGGACAATGGGGGAGACGCAGTGCATGGGGTTAGTGGTATTAGTGGAAAAGGGGGAGAATTTGGAGAAAATACAGGATTATAGAGCGCTGTCTTTGATGTGTACTGACTATAAAATATTTGCCAAAATGTTGGGGAACAGGTTAAAGCGAGTGATTGGGAGTGTTATTGAGCAGGGGCAATATTGTATACCTGGACATCGCATGTATAGGGGACATAGGAGGATTTGAGACTTCATAGAGGGTCGAAGGGGTTGGGAGGGACCCCTGCAGCTTGGATTGGAAAGTGGAATATGATAACGTAGAGAGGGATATGTTGCGGATGATAATGAAGAAGCAGTGGTTTGGGGAGGAGATAGTGGGTTGGGTGGAAACATTGTATAGGGAAGCGATAGTGAGAATGCAAGTGAATGGTAGAGTGGGTGAAGCGGTACGTATGGAAAAGGGACTATGGCAGGGGTGTCCTTTGTCCCAAATTCTGTTTGCTTGTTTGCAAAACCCCTTTTATAGTTTAATTTCTGTGGGTGTGGGGGAGGGGGGAGGGAGGCAGGGTAGTGCAACAGGTATTGTGGGATATGTGGATGATACGACTGTGTTGGTAGTAGGGGAGGAGGGGCTTCAGAATGTGGGTAGGATTATACATATATTCGGGGAAGCGATGGGGATGTGTGTGAATGGTGCTAAATCAAAATTGTTAGAGGTGGGTGGGGATGGGTTGGGGGCATTGAATGGGAGGCCTGTTGTGAAGCAGTTGAAGATTTGCAGGGTAGTATATATGATTGATGCACAGGAGGCTAGGAGGGAGAATTCGGCAAGGGTGGTGGGGGGTGGTTCGTAGGATGGTGGGATGGAGACCAGGGGCCATCATGAAGCTGCAGAGGGTGATCGTGGTGAATGCGCTTGTATACAGTAAGCTGTGGCATGTGGCAGCAGTATATCCGCTGTTGCAGGAGGACATGAGGGGTTTGCAGAGGAGGGTCTTGAGATATACGGGGGTAAGGATGGCCATGGTTGAGGAAGGAGGTGGTAATGAGGAAGGTGGGGCATGGGGGTTTGGGGCTCATACCTTTATAGAGCAGGTTGAAAAGTGTGTATATAAAGCACAGTTACATGAGGTTGGGGGGTGCAAGGGAAAAGGGTGGGTATAGTGATGGGAGATGAGCAAAGGTGGTGGGGGAGATGGGAGCAGCAGGTGTGCAGAGATGTGTTGCAGCATTTACTGGTTGTAAGGGAGCCCAAGGGGTTGAAGGTTAGTGTATTGGGGAGAGGGGGAGAAAATAGCAGAGGGGAGGCTGTATATCCGTGTATGATTGGAAGAGGATTTGGGAGGGCTGCATAGGTGTAGGTTACGGGCGAGAGTAAGGGAACTGATGTTTAGGCTTCTGCATGGTATAGTGGCATCCATGCAGATGTTGTATAGGATGGGAACAGTGGCAGAGCAGGGCTGTGCATGGTGTGGTGTGGAGGAAACAGCATATCATGCGGTGTATTTTGTGAATATTTGGGTGTGGTCAGGTGTGGTTTGGAAAGATGATTCGATAGTGGGTGGGGTGATCTCAGTCTAAGAGCATTGAGCTTAGACATAGGGGAGTGGATGAGGCAGTAAGAAGAGCTGTAATAGTTTTAGTCGTAGACTATATATATATTTCATGGGCATTGAGGGAGGCTAAGGGGGAGGTAAGGGTACGAGTGTTGTTGGAACTTTTTATTGGACAATATGTAGAACTAGGAAATTTATGGGGGATATGGGATGCAGTTTTTCCTGGTAGTTATAGGGATATGATGGTAGGGACGTTACTGCACGTTTGATGGGAGAAGCTTACAAGTAAGTTGGTCTCTGGGGGGTCATGGATGTGGGGTGTGAATAGTATAGGAGAGTGAGGGATGGTGTGGAAGGGGGAGGGAGTGGGTGGTGTGCGTGATGGACTTGACGGAGGACAGTTTTTCATCTTGACAGGCGACAGGTGTACCTGATGGATGGTGGACAGACGTTGGAATAGGGACGACTTAATGTATCAATCCTTATAAGGATTGCTGGGGAGAAGTTTTCCGGTTCATAGTAACGGGGGCTTTCTGTGAGTGTAGACTTGGGTGTGATGTGTCGGGGGTAGGTTAGGGGATAATATGGAATATGTAAGATAGGAGCTGAGACATATGTTATTGTGAATTATGTATGTATTGTGCATAATTCCTAATTATAGAAGTGGCCTAGGAGTGTGTATATTGCATAATATCAGGCAGAGGTGCATGCTGGAGGTTAGATCTTGCAGTCTTGTAAAATGTTCACAGGAGGGTAAGGCGGGGGAATCACCCGGGGCATTGTACTAAATAGTAAGCCCAGTGGAGATTATCCGATTTGGTGAAGGCGGTCATGGAGTTGGTTGATTTATGTAGAAAGCATTTTCAATGAGGGGGATACAATTAATGCTTAACTTTATACATAGTGTATTGGGTTCCTGTTCTATGTGAAAGTGGCATACTTTAGTTGGTATTGCTTATGTAACGATGGTATGTTACATATGTTGACTGATGGGGATACTTTCACGCAGGGGTAGGTAGGGATGTTGATCATTAATATCATGAAGATTGTATGTATTGTTTTAGCTGAGGTTAAAGTTTATGTAATTGTGGTATAATGTTTCTAACCATTTGTACTGTGTATGTGTACAGGACGAACGTGTTTTATAGTACTGACTCATTATTCGCAATGGGAAAGAGTGAAGGGGGGGGGGAAGATGGGGTTCTAGACACAGAAGTGGGTGTCATTGTATATTGGACGGGATGTTAAAATTTAGATGCATGATGTATGTGCAATGAATATTAGAATGTAGTTGAAGTGGGGAGATGATATACGGTTTAATTGATGAAGTGTTGAATTTTGTACATATTAGGTAGGAGTCTTGATGCGGTTGGATAATGTGGTAATTCATGTATGTAATGTAGCATTTTGTATACACACTGACTTGTATCCTGGAGGAAGTTCGACGGAATGTTTGTTGTGTTTCGGTTATTAGGTAGGGTGTTTGTTGTGGGTAAGGGTATTGCTTAGATAGGCATAATCAAGAATTTTTTATGTGTTATTTGTATTATATACGAATTGTTATTATTTGCGTGGGGCCTGTTATTATGTCAACAGGGTATTACTTGATATGTATAAATTTGTAAATAATGTTTTTAAAGAAAAATGTATAAAAACATTCATGTATGTAATGGTGAATTTTGTATACTCATTGACTTGTATCCTGGAGGATGTGTAATGGAGTATGTGTTGGTTTTCGGTTATTAGGGGGGGAGGGTGTTTGTTGTGGGTAATGGGGTGGCTTTAGATAGGCATAATCAAGAATATTGTATGAGTTATGGAATTATATATGAATTGTTATCATTGCGTGAGGCCTGTTATTATGTCAACAGGGTATTACTTGACATGTATAAATTTGTAAATAATGTTTTTAAAAAAAATATAAAAAAAATTCACCCACCGGCTTAAGCCAATGGCTTAAGGTAATCAGGTCAGGTCCCATTCACTAAGGAAGGAGCACGGCAACTGACCTAGTAGCACAAACTGGCCAAGTCAAACTCACACCCACCCACACCACTCATGTATTCATCTAACCTATTTTTAAAAATACACAACGTCTTAGCTTCTATGACGGTACTCGGGAGTTTGTTCCACTCATCCACAACTCTATTACCAAACCAGTGCTTTCCTATATCCTTCCTGAATCTGAAATTTTCCAGCTTAAATCCATTGCTGCGTGTCCTGTCTAAGCTAGATATTTTTAGCATGCTATTTACATCCCCTTTATTAATTCCTGTTTTCCATTTATACACCTCAATCATATTCCCCTTAATGCTACGCCTTTCTTCAGAGTGCAGATTCAGGGTCCTCAGTTTATCCTCATAGGGAAAATTTCTGATACATGGAATCAACTTAGTCATCCTCCTTTGTACGTTTTCCAGAGCATTTATATCCATTCTGTAATACGGTGACCAAAACTGTGCAATATAATCTAAATGAGGCCTAACCAAGGATATATAGAGTTGAAGAACAACCTGAGGACTCCTATTATTTATGCTTCTTGATATGAAGCCAAGGATTCTGTTCGCTTTATTGCGAACACTTATGCACTGCTGTCTTGGTTTTAGATTACTGCTAACCAGAACTCCTAAATCCTTTTCGCAATCAGTAATATTAAGATCTACATTATTTAGTTTATATGTGGCATATTTATTGTCCTGTCCAACATTTAGAACTTTGCATTTGTCTATATTAAACTGCATCTTCCACTTCTCTGACCACTGCATCAGTCTGTTAGATAAAATATATATTATAGACAAACTGATGGATAAAAAAAAAACATGTAAAACACCTAGGTATCATTACTGAGAGGTCTATCCTCGCAGCAGACTTTATCAACCCAATGTTGACCAAGTCTTTCATACAAGAGCCATTGAGAGAAACTGAAAGGTGCAACAGTTTAAGACTTGCAGATAAGGTAGCCCTTTTACGCTGGTTCCAGTATTAAAGGCTCTGTCCATGTGCCTCTCTATTAAGAGTATTAATGGCTGTTGCTCAGGCAAAACGATTCTCAGGGACAAGACCCAGGTGCTGTGAATGACTTATAAGACAGAAAGAGAGAGAGAGAGAGAGAGAGAGAGAGAGAGAGAGAGAGAGAGAGAGAGAGAGAGAGAGAGAGGTGAGAGTCTACACAACAAGAAGGGCAGCAAACAACAATTAGACTCTACCATTCTCTGAAACATCGCTTCATCTGATATCCTTTATTCCCAGGATGACTTGTGTCTGGAACATATTCGTACAGCAAAATGACATCAACGAAATGAAGTCAGTTGACCAAGTGAAATCGCTGGCCCGCATATGTCTCCAACTTCATCCTGCTGTCTATCTGCATAACTCAACAATAAAAAGGCTTTCAAATGAGCTGATGTAGGTATCAGCTATTAACTTGTAAATAAAGTTAGGAACCCTAAACCTAACCTTGTAAAACCCTGTGTAAGAAAACAGAGAGAGAGAGAGAGAGTACACAGAGAGTACCACGGTTCTCATACCCCGGATCGAATCAATGAAGTCAGTGATCCTCAAGAGGTGGCACAATTCTGAAAAAAAGCAGCGAAGATTGGTTGTTCATGCAGCTTATGAACAAGCCCAAGAGATTTTATTTACAGACCATTGTTTATATTCTTGCGAACCCAACTTCTTCACTCAGCTCCATAATATACGCCGCGATCACATGTGTTTTGCTTTTTCGTAAAAACTCAACAAAATGAATTGTGTTAAGGAATAAACAATGATTCTTCATGCCTGGAGATTTTTTTATATAGCAAAAGAGGTATATCAGCAGTGAGCTGCTACCTTATTCACAGTCCATCACATGAGAGGACATGGATATAGGGGTGTGACAAGTGACAGGGGTGGCTAATGTGATGTGTGGCTAGTGTGAGGAGTGTATGGCTAATATGAGGGGTGTATGGCTAATGAGAGGGGAGTGTGAGGAAGATGTGGCTAGTTTGAGGTTGTGGCTAGTAGGATCGAAGTGTGGCTAGTGGGAGGGAGTGTGTGGCTAGTGGGAGGGAGTGTGTGGCTAGTGGGAGGGGTGTGGGAAGGTGTGTGATTAGTGGGAGGGGGAGTGGTTTGTGAAAGTGTGTGGCTAGTGGGAGGGAGGTGTGGCTAGTCGGAGGTGCGGATAGTGGGAGTTGTGGCTAGTGGGAGGTGTGGCTTGAGGGATGGGAGTGCAGCTAGTGGGAAGGAATGTAGCTAGGGGGAGGTGTTGCTAGTGGGAGGGTGCTGGGTAGGGAAGGGGTGTAGCTAGTGGTAGGGGTGTGTTGTTATTGGGAGGTGGTGTAACTAGTGGGAGGGAGGGTATGGCTTGTGGGATGGTGTGACTAGTGGGAGAAAGGGATGTGCTAGTGGGAGGGAGGGTCTGGTTAATGGGAGGAAGGAGTAAGCATTTTTTTTTTAGTGATCCATTACGACTGCTACAAAATATTAGGTGAAGCGCTAAATCCGAAGGGGCAAAGTGGTCAAACAGCGCCTGGAAAAATGGGAAGCAGCAAAAGAGCCAAAGAGTGAGTAGGAGTTTTAATAAATTTAATCACTGAGAACTAACCGGCAAGCAATATTTTTATTTTTATATTTAAAAAACCATATCTTAACATACATAATAATATTACAAAATCCAACACCCAAAACATAACATGCGCCTGAACATGAGGCAACCTCACAAAACTAACAATATACTGCAAAACTTTAACATGATATTCCTTATCAATTCTTGTGCAGAACTATGTGCTTGTACAAACACTGAAGAACGTTCAATGATAACACAGGATTATGCATAGACATAATAACCTACGCAGATAAAATTATTCTGAATAAGAACACAAACAATACAAAGTAAACATAAAAAACTTAAAGTACAAGTGTACACGACTTGTAACACTCCTATACAATTCATACAACCCCTACCAACAACCTAGAAACCCACCCCACCCCTACACACCTGCACACATCCCCAAGACTAGGCTCAGCTAATACCTAAATATACACAACCTTGTCCTCCAATAACATAACGATACAAATCAAACTTTATATTGCTAACAATGTAAAGCATTGTCCTTGCCTCTTGAAAAACGTTCAGCAATTTATCAATAACATGCAACAAGTTACCATCAATATACAATGGGTATGAACATGATAACATAAATATCCTAGAATTCTCAGTATAAAGTTTTACCTTATTAAATACAAGATCCGCCTATACCCCAACCATAATGAGTGTGACACAAACATGACTGTCACTGATGTATGCACTCTACTTGCACAGTAAGCTCCAACCCAAACAGATTTAACATATATACACATCCTAACCATCACACAATTATTACCTCTAAACATTGAGGTATACAAACATTGCACTGATATAATCATAACATATAGCAAGGGTATCACCTTAACCAGTAGCCTAAAATTAACAAATCTTACAGGCTTGAACATTACAGGAAGCTAGAGGTGTCTACCACATATACAATAATACATTTCACCATCCCGTTACCTGCAATGTTATGTATGCGGATCCATCATATGTATAACAATTATAACAGTAGTAGACAATTATCCATCACACCCCCACCCAGAAGCAGAGGAAAACCCCCAAAGTCTTCTCCTGATGCAAACCCTGAATTCCCCCCATCATTAGTCAGCACTCAAACACAAGACCACCACCCTACACCCCTTTCCCTACCATACCTCCCCTCACACTCACAAATGCACACTCCTAACCTGTCAACCAGCACACACACTCTCCGACCCCCATCCCTCTACCCCTATCCCAAGACCCAAATTCACATAGCCCTTTTACATCCTACATCCCTGACCTAACAACCAACCCATCGTCATCGCCCTGTAACCCTCAGAAAAACCTGTGTCCCACCTATGCCCATACAACTCCTGATTCCTACCATGAGTCCTAAGGAACCTCGCAGCCAAAGCCAATTCGAACCCTACCCGACTCCTCACGCAAACCCCATGAAACATGTAAGAAATCTAACCCAAGATACATGACCGCCCTTCGCACCCCCTTCCTGAGACCCCCAAATCCAGACTCAACACAGCACCAAACCACTCCCTTACATATCCCAGTTCCTCACAAAAGTATACTGCATGGTATGTCGTGTTTAGCTGTCCACAACGGCTACAAAGCCCATCCCTCACTAACCCCATTTTAAACAACTGCGCTTTCGACGCCAGAATACCATGCAGAAATCTAAAACAAGTCTCTCTAACCTTAGAAGGCAGCTTAACCCTATGAAACCAGTACCACATTGCTATCCAATCGTACATTGGATAAATCGCGATACCCTGCACTATATCCACCCCTCCCCTTCCCACCCTATCAAGGACCCCCATTCACCTTACTCGATTCCCTCACAACTAATAAAAACCTTACCATTGCCTCACCCACTAGAATATCCTTACCTACCCACCATCGCCTCATCTCCTCCATCACACTTCCAACCTTCGTCCCCTGTACCCCTTCCCTTGCTACAAAATCCTGCTTAATGAATATACCCATCAACCTCCACCACAGAGGTATCGACCCCAATCCTCTGTACCCCAATTTCGTCATGACTACCCCTTGCCCCAACCAATGTCTCCCAAATCCCCAAATGAACCTCAAGACTCTCCTCTGTAAACTTATAGTGTCCTTCTCGACAATCGGATAAACATCCGCTACATGCCATAACCGACTATATATTAAGGAATTAATCACGATCACCCTTTGCAAAATCGTTATATCCCCAGGCCTCCAACCTGTCATCCTTCCCATGGCCTTTCCCACCACCATAGATGAATTCATCTCCCTAGCCACCTTCCCATCATTACAAAAAATAATGCCACAAATTTTAAGGCTATCCACCATTGTCCATCCTAGCTCCTGTCCCAATGTAACCCCCACCCATGACCCTACCTCCAGAAACTTAGATTTTACCCTGTTAACCCGCATTCCCGTTGCCTTTCCAAAGATACCTACTATTCCCTCCACACAAACTAAACCCTCCCTGGATCCTACCATAATAGTGGTATCATCCACATACCCCACAATCCCTGGCTCAGCCCCACTTATCCCACCAATCTCCCTCACCCCTACCTTAATTAACCTATAGAAGGGATCCTGTAAACATGCGAAGAGGAGCTGCGACAAGGAACATCCCTGACGCAGCCCTCTTTCCATTCTCACAACTCCTCCCAACCTCCCATTAATCTGCACCCTCACCTGAGCCCCCTCATACAGCGTTTCGACTCAACCGACAATTTCATCCCCCGAATCCCTGCCTCCTTAATATTGCAACCAAAGCATCACGCTGCACCCTATCATATGCCGTCTCCCAATCCAGACCTACGACACCCCCACCCCTTCTCCTCTCCACAAAACGTTTTATACGCCTGTACCCATTCCGCATGCTCTGCCCAAGTACACCGTACTGCCCCTCATCCATCAGTCTATCGAGCACCTTTTTCATCCTATTCACCAAAACTTTTGCAAAAATTTTATAATCGGCACAAAGCAAGGTAATGGTTCTATACCCACTCAGCGCACCACCGTCTCTTTCCTTCGGCACCAAGACCACCGCCCCTATTCTCTGATCGTCCCCCATACTCCTTACCAATTTCATGGCATTTAACACATGTAGTAACACTCCCCTCAATACATCCCATTGAGTGACATAAAGTCCCCAGGAAACCCATCCAAACCCGGTGTTTTCTCTAAGTTCAACCCCTTCACTGCTTGCCACACTTCCTCCTCCATAATTTTCCCTTCCATGACCCTTCTAGCCTCATCACTAATTCCCCTACACACCCCATCCAAGAGTATCTCCTTCTCCTCCACCCCACCCACCTCATTCCTCCACTTACGCTGAAACCAAACTCTGGCATACTCACTCATCCCCTCCGTTGTGCATAACACCTGCCCCAGTCTGTACCCTCCCATACCTTCCTCTACCTTCAGCAACATCACCGTCATACTCTTCCTCCTACTCCTAAATCTTTGCAACACCATAGCCGACGGTTTGTCCCCCCACAAAACACCTTCTAACCCACTATGCACCATAATCGCCTGAAACCTTTCATTTTGAATATCCTTCAACTGTTCCCATAACCTCCATACCTCCTCCTGTGATCGCCCTCTCCCTCCCCCTTGACATTCCTGCTAATGAGCTCCATGTATCTTTGTATACCAAACCTCAGCCTCGCATCCTCTCTTCCCTCCCTCTGATAATATTTCCGTATTGCCACCTTCACACATTTAACTTCCAATAACTAGGGTACACCAACACCACTCCCTCCCACCGAAGATCAACTAAAACACCCCGATGATCTGAAAACCCCACGTCTACACAACTCACATTGCCCACTTCAACATCCCCAGAAACATAAATCCTATCAAGCCTCGCAGCATAACCCCTACGAAAGAACGTATGCTCAACATTCCACCCCTCACCCCTTACGACATCTACCACCCCATTACCTCCCGCAACACCCACAGATCACAACCAGCTCCCCTAGGTTCTACATCTTTCCTCCGTATGACACAATTCCAATCCCCGCAATGATCATTACCAAGGGCAGCCTATAAAGCGCATAAACTAGCTCCTCCCTGACAAAATCCTCCTTTACCTGACAACTGCTTACCACCGGCATGTACACCCCAATAAAACAAACCTGTACATCTCCCCACATACCCTCCACCCAGACTATCCTCCCCCCTTCTCCCACGCTTTCAACCAAAAAGGGCTGGACGAACATATACCTATCGCAACCCCACCCTTGACATTCTCTGAACTACCAGTGTACATCTCATAACTATTCAACCTCAACTCTCTACCACACCTAAAATTGTGCTCCTGAAGGAAGCACACATCCACTTTCAAACGTCGCAGAGTCACTTCTACCCATTTTCTCTTTACCTCCGTGTGGAGGCCATTTACGATCATGTCTAAACACTTGAAAGCCTCATCGGGGGTTTCCCTCTCTGCTTCGGCTGTTTCACCACACCCAGGTTGACATTTCCCTTCCTATCTTCTCCCTCAATCCTCTCCTTCACCATTGCCACCAGGCTCTTCCCTTTGCCTTCCTTCCCACCCTTAGCCACCTCCACCCAGGCCTTTTGCATGACCTCTGACCAGGGGTTAGTACATCATCCTCACTCATTCCACTGGGCCTTTTACGGGACTCACCCAATACCTCCATAGTCCCATCATCATTCTCCTTATACACCTCCACCTCCACAGTCTTAGATACCATAGAAGGACTCTTCCCTGACTCTGTGCACATTGATACAGCACATCATCCGGAACAACATTAGTCACCTCACTCTCACTCAACAAATCCCCGGTTCCAGGGCTATCCAAGATTCTACACAGATCAACCAAAGAGAGGTCCTGGGAATCATCCCTCACTCCCGATGGCCCATCCACTGGCTCCATGTGAGCCTGCTCCAACTGTGTCTCCTGCGTCGCAGGTGACCAGGTCATCACCACCTCCTCCACAGCCTCCGACACTCACTCCACTTTCTTGAGACTTCCACAGCCTCCTCCATCCGCTCCTCACGACTCTCTTCATCACCTCCTGCCGTAATCCCAGCCCCAAAAGCACGGCCGTGATGTTGCAAGTCTTTCCTGCTGTCACAAGACGCCGCTACGTGACCTGTACCTCCACACAGTCTACACGTCCTCAGTTGCCCCAGGATACGTAACGTACACTTGGGTACGGAACATCTCCAGCATCACATACGAGGGAATCTGTCTCCTTAGTGACATTTTAATGGAGAATGAGCCTTCCGGCATACCAGCGTAGATACCCTGGGTCCACTGACCCACCGTTATGGCCTGGATGACTCCATATTGTTGAAATACCTCCTTCACATCCACCTCATATGCCTCAAAGGGGACATTACGAACTTTTATCCATGAATAGTGGGTCGAAACGTCTCTCAGCCGAACCTCGAAGCCAGAATTGATGACTACCTCTTCTCTTGATAATTGTCCACTAGTTTTTCATAAGCACTGCCGGTGTTTAACTTCACAAATATTTCGCTGCTCCATTCACCGATACTCCGTACATGTCCACAGCAGAGATACCATACGTGTCTCATAGAATCGGGTAGAAGCGAATCGGCATTGCTAGGGTATACAGCCCCTTGGAGCAGCTCTATACAAACAGTATTGACTCTCCTCCTGTAGCTCTCCGCCATCTTGTAGAAAATAAAGTTGCTCTGTATGCAAGCAATATTAATCTTGTTGGTGATACATCAGTTTGATGTCAAGACATCAGTTTGATGTCAAAACATCAGTTTGATGTCAAGACAGCTGCAAGAGAGTGGTTTAGATACACTATTTTATTTCAATGCTCGTTACGTTTTCTCAGATATTCAGCTAAAATATACAAACTTTCTAACGTCACTGTTCAGTTTCTTTACTTCAATAAATGTGTTAATGAGAATTTTCTTACAGCCTAATGACTTATTAGCATGAGTTGCTAATAAAGCCTTATGATTAGACATGTTTAAATTTAGGAAAATGAATCGTCTAATCTTGAAACTAAGGAAAACTAGATCATTCAGCGCCCAGGATGTAGGAGGTAATCAAACTTGATAAAAAAAATACTCCGGTTCCCTAGATCAAAAGCCCTTCATCAACCTCAAGACATCCTCACTGAAGGGTCAAGAAGGAATAAGGAAGAGTAGCACTACTGTCAGCCTGGATGACACCACATACTGTCACTCTACCAGGATCTGGATGACACCACATACTGTGTCTCACTACCAGGATCTGGATGACACCAGGTACTATGTCACTACCATGACCTCGGTTTACACCACATACTGTGTCACTCTACCAGAACCTACATGACACCACATACTGTGCACTCTGTCAGGACCTACATGACACCACATACTGTGTCACTCTACCAGGACCTGGAAGACACCACATACGTGTCACTACCAGGACCTGGAAGACACCACATACTGTGTCACTACCAGGACCTGGATGACACCACATACTATGTCACTACCAAGACCTAAATAGCATCACATACTGTGTCACTCTACCAGGACCTAGATGACACCACATACTGTGTCACGATCAGGTCCTAAATAACATCACATACTGTGTCACTCTACCAGGACCTGGATGACACCACATACTGTGTCACTCTACAAGGACCTGGTTCACACCACATACTGTGTCATTACCAGGACCTGCATAACACCACATATTGTGTCGTTACCAGGACCTGGATAACGCCACATGCTGTGTCACTCCACAAGGACCTGGATGACATCACATCTGTGTCACTACAGGACCTGGATGGCGCCACATACTGTGTCGTTACCAGGACCGGATAACATCACATTCTGTGTCACTCTACCAAGACCTGGATGGCGCCAAATACTGTATGATTTTTTTATTTAAAATACAGTGTACAACGTATATAGCATAACAATACAAATCCAATAACAGTAAACTATTCAAGAGAAGAAACAAACAACAAGCTTCCAAACAATGTGATTGCAAATGTCAGAACATAAGGAGCACTCACATTGAAATAACAATAAACACATAAAATTTTGAACATGTCCTATCGCGATATGACTATCGCACGTTTACCAACTAACCATTGACAAACATTATGAAATCACCACCTATAACGCCTACCTCATAAGAAGCGAACCTCCACCGAATTACACCATGTATATGGTAAGCATACCAAAATCATGACAATTCACATTGTGAACATATACGTAAGCTCCACACCCACCAATAAATAATGAGAGCACTGATATATATTATACCCCCCCTTCCTTCACACTAGAGCAACCCGAACATAGGATTGAAACTTAACCTCACTCAACGCACGTAAGCCATAAATTATCACATGTCAGTAAAGATATCATGAATAAACATAAACATGCATTACCCTCTTCCCCCTCCTCTGGTGCAAACTACACCATAAGTAAAGAACCCCCCCACCTTTTGACCCGCCCCCTGACATAATCTGATGTAGTCCCCTTTGTGTGTTCACACATGAACATATTATTCCACCCAAAACATATAGGAAAGTATTTACAATGTGATGTCATAACCCCGTATGTGCACTGGACACATGACACTGAGCAGCTGAGCACCTGAAATACACACAAGCACACAACAATTGACCAAAACCCCAATTATAGATTACAAGGACAGGCACATTACCTTGCCGTCCATCAATAAAATATAATCCCTGTACATACAAGGCTATATATAAAAGGTATATCCTACCCTAACAAAGAATATTTAAATGCAACAGAAGTAACGTGAACTGTCACGCAGCCCTAAACCCAGCAGTATAAGAAGTTTTTTCTTTCATATTGTATTTAAAACTAGTATACATTATATAGGTCTTACATCAATATACTACAGTTATTTGTACTAAATCTTAGCATATGCACATATCTCCTAGCCAACACGGTTCTTAATCAACCCAAACACTAACAGGACATATACAAGACACATATTGGTCCTCTAGAGGCGTAGCCCACGGACACAGTAACATAATGATTCCCACATAAATTCCATTGCCTATCCAAAAGACCATTGTGCTTAACACGACATACTGGTAGATGTTACATGAGTATCATAAAAAGGCTACAATATATTTGACCATACTAGGACTCTTATAATCCCACAACAACACATAGGCATCCCCACCATTACACACATAAGCTACAAATTTTACAGCATCCTACCTCACTGCAACCTACCTTAAGAGTAACCCCCCTTTTGGACGGAAAACCAGCCCGTCGTTACCCCTCACATTCGTGCGCCCTTTAGCACCCGCACTGTGAGATTCCAATAACCTTCCGGTAGGTCCACCTTCCATTTCCTCCCCATGATCTCTTTAGTATGGCATTTGGTCCTATAAAACCCAGCAGTCAGGACCTTAATGCGCTCGTCAGCCCCCGTCTGTCTCATTGCCCATGAATAATAAATGAAATAAGTGACCAAGTATACTACCACCTGTTGGATCTGCTTATCCATCCCCCTACATCCAAACTTAAAACCCACAGCACCGAAATGAACCCCCTTCCCCAGCGATCCTAACACCCGACTAAACCACTCCCTCACTAACCCCAACCTATCACAAAAATACACTACATGATAATCAGTCGCTTCCTCCCCACACAACGTGCAACCACTTCCTTCCAAGATTTCCCTAGTATACAACACCACCCCTGATGGAAGAATTTCATGCAGGAACTTAAAAAAACTACTTCCCGCATCCTCGGATAAACCCTGGATTCCCTCAACAGGCCCACACTTCTCCCCAAGCATACATAGGGTATACACTCTCTATAACTGCCACCACCCGTTCCATGCCTGCCCTATCCAACACCCCAAGCCTCATATTCCCCGGTTCCTGAATCACTAACATAGATCGCAACATCGCCTGGCAGTCCTTTAACTCCTTACCCCTCCACCATCTACCTAAATCCTCATGAATCATCCTCAACCAACCCTCTTCACATACACGCTCTTTAACTGTCTATCCAAAGAAATAAGCCCCTGCCCCTCCTTGGCTATTGGGAGCAAGAGCACCCCCCTACTTAGCCACTCACAGCCTGAACCCCATATAAACCTAAATATTCTCCCAATACCTATGCAAATCACTACCCAACAAAGGATATACGGACCCCACGTGCCACAGTTTACTATAGATCAATGTATTTACCACAATTACCCTCTGATGTAAGGTTAAATTTGCTGATCTTAAACTCATCATTCAGCTCAATGCTCCATCCATTACCCTCTTCGAATTCACCACTCTTGCCTTCTCGCTATTCCTCATGTATACCACTCTGCAAATCCTCAACCTATCCACGACTTTCCTACCGCCACTATGCCCACCCCCACCCTCCTTCCCACATCCATATACAACGATTTCTCTCATTAATCTTTATACCTGTTGCTTCTCCAAAAACACACCACCCTCCCCACCTCCATTAAATCCCTCCTATTTCTGACTAACCTATAAAGGGTATCTTGAAAGCAAGCAAACAACTACTGTGACATTGAGCATCCCTGTATATATCCTCCTAAAAAACCCATTCACTTGCACACGTGCTCCCTCGTATAAGATTTTACCCATGACACCACTTCGGCCCCAAAACCCTGCCAGAGCAAACCCTGCCATCCTCTTCCTCCTGATACTGATTGATGAACTCCCTTATATGCCTGTGTCCCTCATACATGGATCTACCAGGAATCCCTAACTGTCCCTCATCTATTACCCGGCCTCCCACACTCTTCAGGCGATTTCCCAATATTTTAGCATAGATCTTATAATCACAACACATGAGGGTGATCACTCTATAATCTTGAATTGACACTCGCACTACTACACCTGTTCACTGAATGTCACCTAATACCCTCTTATTCATCATTTCATTAAACAACCCAACCAAGAACCCTTTTAACACATCCCAATTTTCTACGTAAAACTCACAAGCACATCCCCATCACAGCCCTCCATATTTCCTCTTCCGTTATCAACTCTCCTAGCTCCTGTATATCTTTATCATCCAGCTCACAACGTATCCCACCCCCATTACTTGTAAAGCCTCCTCGTCTATGTCTCCCCCTCATTGACTCCCCAAAAAAATTCATCGATATATCCACTCATCCCCTCCGTCGTCGTGAATACCAGACCCCCCCCTATAACCCCCAAGGTCTGCCTCACCTCCATGCTCATCATGCTCATAGCCGCTCTCTTCTGCCGCTGCTCTCTTAATACACAGGCAGATGGCCGATCTCCCCATTGGACCTTCTCCAATTCCCCAGCCACTGTGCACCATCAAAATGCTGATTTTGTATGTCCTCGATTTGCTCCTTCAAAACCTTGATGACATGCAATGGATAATTCTCTGAACCCCATCATAACATTCCCTTAACTGCCCCTCCAGATACCTCTGCAATCCATATGATAACCTGCTTTTCTCCCTACCACACCTAACATAAAATTCTTAATCCTTACCTTTGCTACTGTTTCCCACTATAAAATGACATCTCCCCTACCTCCCCGATCCCTCCACAAATTACCCCACAATTCTGCAAAACCCTCCCTCCCTCCCTTTAAGCAAACCCACATTCAGTTTCCAATACCCTCCATATCGTCTAGGTAAGCCCCCATGCCAAATTCACTAATACTCCATGATGATCTGAGAATGCCATGTCCAATGTTTCAAATTGCATCACCTCAACCGCTTAATTCATGTATATCCTATCCAACCTCGCCTCGTACCCTGTTCTCACAAAAGTATATTCACCTCCCCCCCCCCTTTACGTCATGCAACCCCACTCTGTAAAGAAGATCCCCCAATGACCCTACAACATGCCCTGCCCCACGTGGCTCCACATCATGCAGACGTATCACACAATTCCAATCCCCACCCCCGATCTTAGGAGGTACACTAACTCATCCCTCACAAACCTACTTTTGACTCCCCCAACACCCCTCCACTGGCCCATATACACTCATAAAAGCTACACGTTCCCTGCCCCATAAGCCCTCCACTCAAACTATCCTGCCATCCCCGCTCACCTCCCAATAACTCACAACAAATGGGCTGGTTTCCTGAATCAAAACAGCGGCTCCAACCTTTCAACCTATGAGTGTAACCAACATACACTACATACCCCGCTATTACCAACTCACTCCCCATCGACCCAAAACCCCGCCTAACCAATCTCTCTTCCTCATGGTGCTCAAACCATTAACATTTACCGTTAAGCACCTAAAAGACATAGGGGGCATCCCTTTAGATACTCACTAATGCTACCCCAATAGCAAAACTACTATACATTATGGGTAACGCCTTAGCTAAGGTGTGCTGCTGGGAAGATTGGAGTCCTCTATGTTTCCGTCCCAGTAACCGAATTGTAAGGGTTTTCCACACTATTTATCCAACTTCAGCATGATCGTGTCAGCAATTTTAAAATTACGGATTGAGTTCCATACACAAAATGAACTTCGATGATACCTTATTACATATGCACAATTTTCTACGACAACCAGTGCTTGCAAATTACAAATGGCGTCCTCCCATCCGTGTCACTCTCCGGCTGTTCTACATCCCCCCCCTTCACTCGAAATTTCTCGAAAGGTCAAATCAGCATCACATTTTAATACTTTATTATATTATTCAAATTTACACATGCTGAATTTAAGAAAATTCAAAATTTTCCACATATTCTTTCAAGTTCATGATATTAAGGCCGCAATTCTTCTGTACATTAAGAGAACATTTTAATCCATTAGATAGAAGGATATCAAACTTTTAGTGAATATATATGTGAGTGAAATGAAATGCCTCTTTGGTTCTGAAATCCCCCGTTTCATGAAAACTAAAATAGAAAATTAATCATAACTAGGAAATAAAAACAAATGGCAAATTATAGTAGCCAAAAATATTATAAAGTTTACTCTAACATTAAATACACGAACATGACATTACCGGAGTTAAATAATGAATCAATTAAAACAAATTAAAAATGTAAATCAATTCCTAGATTCATGCAGCAAGAGGTAATAATTATGATAAAGATTAGCATGGTAAGTGGTTTACTTACTCAATAGGCAGTAGGCCTATGAAAATACGGCTGAGAAATACAATAATATAAAACTTTATGTTGCAACACTAAGGTACTACAAAATCAAGACAGGTAACAGCTGGAAGAACTAATTGTAGTCGGTCGCTGTGCGATCCCAGAATAAAATCCCGTATTCTATAAGCCTAACCGCCTCTACCTCACTCAACATTAATGGAATAGTGCAGGGTGGTGATCAAGTTTTAATGCAACAAAATATAGTATATGTATTCATATACTTATGTATGCATGTGCGTATGTATGTATGCATGTGCGTATGTATGTATGCATGTGCGTATGTATGTATGCATGTACGTATGTATGTATGCATGTGCGTATGTATCTGGAGTTTACCTGGAGAGGGTTTCGGGGGTCAACGCCCCCGCGGCTCGGTCTGAGACCAGGCCTCATGGTGGATCAGGGTCTGATCAACCAGGCTGTTACTGCTGGCCGCACGCAAACTGACGTACGAACCACAGCCTGGTTGGTCAGGTACTGACTTTAGGTGCCTGTCCAGTGCCGTCTTGAAGACAGCCTATTGGTAATCCCCTTTATGTATGCTGGGAGGTAGTTGAACAGTCTTGGGTCCCAGAAACTTATTGTGTTGTATCTCAGTGTACTCGTGGGCCCCTGCTTTTCATTGGGGGAATGTTGCATCTCCTGCCGAGTCTTTTGTTTTCATAGGGAGTGATTTTCGTGTGCAAGTTTGGTACTAATCCCTTTAGGATTTTCCAAGTGTATATGATCATGTATCTCTCTCGCCTGCATTCCAGGGAATACAATCAAGAAGCGTCACGAGCGGTGTTCCACAGGGGTCGGTATTGGGCCCCTTGTTGTTCACAATCTACATAAACGACATATATAAGGGAATAAATAGCGACATAAGCAAGTTTGCCGATGACACCAAAATAGGCCGTCCAATTCATTCAAATGAGGACATTAGAGCACTCCAGGAAGATTTGAATAGACTGATGCAGTGGTCGGAGAAGTGGCAGATGCAGTTTAATATAGATAAATGCAAAGTTCTAAATATTGGACAGGACAATAACCATGCCACATATAAACTAAATAATGTAGATCTTAATACTACTGATTGCGAAAAGGATTTAGGAGTTCTGGTTAGCAGTAATCTAAAACCAAGACAGCAGTGCATAAGTGTTCGCAATAAAGCGAACAGAATCCTTGGCTTCATATCAAGAAGCATAAATAATAGGAGTCCTCAGGTTGTTCTTCAACTCTATATATCCTTGGTTAGGCCTCATCTAGATTATGCTGCACAGTTTTGGTCACCGTATTACAGAATGGATATAAATGCTCTGGAAAACGTACAAAGGAGGATGACTAAGTTGGTCCCATGTATCAGAAATCTTGCCTATGAGGATAGACTGAGGGCCCTGAATCTGCACTCTCTAGAAAGGCGTAGAATTAGGGAGGATATGATTGAGGTGTATAAATGGAAAACAGGAATAAATAAAGGGGATGTAAATAGCGTGCTAAAATATCTAGTATTGACAGGACACGCAGCAATGGCTTTAAGTTGGATAAATTCAGATTCAGGAAGGATATAGGAAAGCATTGGTTTGGTAATAGAGTTGTCGATGAGTGGAACAAACTCCCGATTACAGTTATAGAGGCTAAAACGTTGTGTAGTTTTAAAAATAGGCTAGATAAATATATGAGTGGGTGCGGGTGGGTGTGAGTTGGTCCTGACTAGCTTGTGCTACTAGGTCAGATGCCGTGCTCCTTCCTTAAATGAATGTAACCTGCCCTGGCTGGGTCGGGGCATTGGCTTGGGCCGGTGGGAGACTTGGACCTGCCTCGCATGGGCCAGTAGGCCTGCTGCAGTGTTCCTTCTTTCTTATGTTCTTATGTGTGCCGTGAAAGTTCTTTGTACACTCTCCAGGTCAGCAATGTCGCCAGCCTTAGTGTACAACAGTATTCCAGCCTAGAAAGAACAAACGATTTGAAGAGAATCATCATGGGCTTGGCATCCCAGGTTTTGAAGGTTCTCATTATCCATCCTATCATTTTCCTAGCAGATGTGGTAGATACATTGTTGTGGTCTTTGAAGGCGAGACCCTCTGACATCATCACTCCATGGTCATTCACATTGCTTTTTCGCTCTATTGTATGGTTAGAATTTGATATATTTTTAATTTACTCAAGTTTTCCATATCTGAGTAGTTGAAATTTCTCCTCATTGAACTTCATATTGTTTTGAGTGGCCCATTTGAAGATTTGGTTGATGTCCGCTTGAAGTCTTGCGGTGTCTTCGATGGAGGTCATCCGCAAAGGTAGACACGGAGCTATGGCTTACATCTCTGTCTATGTCAGATATGAGGATGAGGAATAGAATGGGAGCGAGTACTATGCCTCGTGGAACAGAGCTTTTTACCGTAGCTGTCTCGGATTTTACTGTGTTTACTATTACTCTTTTTGTTCTATTTGTCAGGAAGTTATAGATCCATCTAACAACTTTTCCTGTTATTCCTTTATCACGTATTTTGTGCGCGATTACACCATGGTCACACTTGTCAAAAGCTTTTGCAAAGTCTGTGTATACTACATATGAAGGCTTACTCAGCCCTGTCAGGTCTTAGGCAAGTAAGATTGACAAGTGTGTATATGTGTGTGTACGCCTTACTTTACCATGTGTCAAAGGTACTTGCCACTGACACATAGTCTGTTGTGTATTTATGTGTAGGCGTGTGTGCTACTGGATATGTACTAATAGATATGTGCTACTAGATATGTGCTGCTTGATATGTGCTACTGGATATATGCTACTGGATATGTACTGCTGGATCTGTGCTACTGGATATGTACCGATGGCTATGTGATACTGAATATGTGCTATTGGATATGTGCTACTGGATATGTGCTACTGGATGTGCTTCGGAATATGTACAGCTGGATATGTATTAGTGGATATGTACTGCTGGATATGTGCTACTAGAATTGGACTGCTGGATATATGCTACTGAATGTGCTACAGAATATGTTAGTTACCATTTTTTCTTAGGCACATGTCGATTAGACACTAGGCCTGTTGTATATGTGTGTGTGTGCTCACCTAGTTGTGGTTGAAGGGGTCGAGTCTTAGCTCCTGGCCCCGCCTCTTCACTGGCCGCTAGTGGGTCACTCTTCCTGCTCCATGAGCTTTATCATACCTCTTCTTAAAGCTATGTATGGATCCTGCCTCCAATACATCGCTTCCCAGACTATTCCACTTCCTGACAACTCTGTGACTGAAGAAATACTTTCTAACGTCCCTGTGATTCATCTGAGTCTTCAACTTATAACTGTGACCCCTTGTTGCTGTGTCCCATCTCTGGAACATCCTGACTCTGTCCACCTTGTCGATTCCTCTTAGTATTATATAAGTCGTTATCATATCCCCCCTATTTCTCCTGTCCTCCAGTGTCGTCAGGACGATCTTCCTTAACCTCTCCTCGTAGGACATACCCCTTAGCTCCAGGACTAGTGTTGTTGCAAATCTTTGCACTTTCTCTAGCTTCCCTACATGCTTGGCTATGTGTGGGTTCCAAACTGGTACTGCATACTCCAATATGGGCCTGACATACACAGTGTACAGGGTCCTGAACGAGTCCTTATTAAGGTGTCGGAATGCTGTTCTTAGGTTTGCTAGGCGCCCATATGCTGCTACAGTTATTTGGTTGATGTGCACCTCAGGAGATGTGCCCGGTGTTATACACACCCCAAGATCCTTTTCCTTGAGTGAGGTTTGTAGTTTCTGGCTCCTTAGAGTGTACTCCGTCTGCGGTTTTCTTTGCCCTTCCCCAATCTTCATGGCTTTGCATTTGGTAGGGTTGAACTCCAGGAGCCAGTTGTTGACCATGCCTGCAGCCTCTCCAGATCCCTTTTTAATTCTGCCTGGTCCTCATCCGATTGAATTCTTCTCATCAACTTCACGTCATCTGCAAACAGGGACACTTCGGAGTCTATTCCTACCGTCATGTCGTTCACAAATACCAGAAACAACACCGGTCCTAAGACTGACCCTTGTGGAACCCCGTTTGTTACAGGTGCCCACTCTGACAATTCACCACTCACCATGACTCGCTGTTGTCTTCCTGACAGGTATTCCCTGATCCACTGTAGTGCCTTCCCTGTTATCCCTGCCTGGTCCTCTAGCTTTTGTACTAATCTCTTGTGTAGAACTGTGTCAAACGCCTACTTTCAATCCAAGAAAATGCAATGTACCCTTCATCCTCTCTCTTGTCTTACTGCTGTCACCCTGTCATAAAATTCGAGTAGGTTTGTGACACAGGATTTCCAGTCCCTGAACCCGTGCTGGCTGTCGTTGATAAGCTCGTTCCTTTCTAGGTGCTCCACCACTCTTCTGATAATCTTCTCCATGACTTTGCATACTATACATGTTAGTGACACTGGTCTGTAGTTTAATCCTTCATGTCTGTCTCCTTTTTTAAAAATCGGGACTACATTTGCTGTCTTCCATTCCTCAGGTAGTCGCCCTGTTTCAACAGATGTGTTGAAGACTGTTGTCTCAGGACCAATGGAGAGATGTTATCTGGCCCCATCGCCTTTGAGATATCTAGCTCGCTTAGCAGCCTCTTCACTTCTTCCTCGGTTGTATGTATTGTGTCCAACACTTGATGGTGAACCCCACCTCTCTGTCTTTCTGGAGTCCCTTCTGTCTTCACTGTGAACACTTCTTTGAATCTCATGTTGAGCTCCTCACATACTTCACGATCGTTTTTTGTAATCTCCCCTCCTCCCTTCCTCAGCCTGATTACCTGGTCCTTGACTGTTGTTTTCCTCATATTGTGACTGTACAACAGTTTCGGGTCAGATTTGGCTTTCGCTTCTATGTCATTTTCACATTGCCGTTGGGCCTCCCTTCTTACCTGTGCATACTCATTTCTGGCTCTACGACTGCTCTCTTTATTCTTCTGGATCCTTTGCCTTTTATACCTCTTTCATTCTCTAGCACACTTGGTTTTGGCCTCTCTACACCATTGGGTGAACCAAGGGCTCATCCTGGCTTTCTCGTTATTTCTGTTACCCTTGGGCACAAACCTCTCCTCAGCTTCCTTGCATATTGTTGTCACATATTCCATCATCTCGTTTACTGACTCCCTGCCAGTTCTCTGTCCCACTGAATCCCGTGAAGGAAATTCTTCATACCTGAGTAGTCCCCTTTCTTGAAGTTTGGCTTCATTCATCCTGCCCTTCCTGCTTCTCTCTCCACTCGTAACTCTACTATGTATTCAAAGCTCAGAACCACGTGATCACTGGCACCGAGGGGTCTTTCATAAGTGATGTCCTTAATATCTGCACTACTCAAGGTGAATACTAGGTCCAGTCTCGCTGGTTCATCCTCTCCTCTCTCTCTGGTAGTCTTTTACGTGTTGGTACATGAGGTTTTCCAGTACCACCTACATCATCTTAGCCCTCCACGTTTCTGCCCCCCTCCCATGTGGCTCCAGGTTCTTCCAGTCGATTTCCTTATAGTTGAAGTCACCCATAATCAGTAGCTTTGCCCTGCTCACATGAGCCCTTCTGGCCACTTCCGCCAATGTTATCCACCATCGCTCTGTTACTCTCATCATACTCTTGCCTTGGCCTCCTGCTGTTCTGTGGTGGGTTATAGATAACTGCAATTACCACCTTGGGACCTCCAGACTGAAGTGTTCCTATTATGTAGTCTCTTTCTTCTCCTCTGTCTCCCCTCTCCAGCGCATCAAAATCCCATTGATTTTTGATGAGCAGTGCTACTCCTCTACCCCCTTTGTTTTTCCTCAGAATCTGATATCCCGTTGGAAAGATGGCATCTGTTATCATTCATTTGAGCTTGGTTTCTTTGAGAGCTATGATGTCCGGTGATGCCTCTTTGACTCTTTTGTGCCACTCCTCCCACTTATTCGTTATTCCATCTACATTGGTGGATGATACCTTCAGTTTCCTCTCCAACACTGTGTTCTGGGGGGTCTGTGAGGGTGGGAGACCTGGCAGTGTGCTGTGGAATTCTACAGTGTAGTGTGGGATGGGGGATGTAAGTGTGGACTGTGGTTTGTGTTGGGATAGAGTGTTTGGTTGTAGGGTTCTGGGGGCAGTTCTGTGTGTGCTTGCACTTGTTGCTCTGCCCTGCTCTGGTTGTCCTTTGCTGATTCTGTCCTTGTCTCTCCTCCTAGCCCTTTCTTCTGTGTCCTCTCCCTCAGCTACTGTCGTTCTGTTAATGTACTCTCAGTCCAGAAACGCCCTCTTGTATGTTGACGATTCTTTCAGATGTGGTTTCTCTTGCAGGATCCTGTTTCGCACTGTTTCTGTCTTGAAAATCCGCTTGACCGGCCGATGTCTTCCCTTCAAGTACCCCCCTATTCTCTGAAAATTTACTATCTCAGCTGTCCTCTCACCTATTGCTTTGATGATGTTTTCAACCTTTTCTTTTTCTTCCTGCTGTCTCGTTCATTGTGTGTCCTACCCCCGCCTCCTGGAAGCCCATGAATAAACACTGACTTCCCTCTTCCTCCCATTGCCTTTGACTCTGGGTCCCGTTTGTACATGGTCGTTGTCTTCCCTATTTTTTCCTGTAGCTCTTGGTGACATGGCTGTGCCTCTGCCTGTGACCTACCCCCTCTCACCACCTTCTCCCTCCTCCCTTCTACTATCCCCTGTTTCCCCAAATGCGCTCCCTTCTTTCCCCGGCCCTCCTTGGTGCACTGATAGAGCCTTAGCGTAAGTTTTTTTTCCCTTTCCCTTTTTGTTTGACCCCTTCGTAGGGGGGTACCAGCCTGTATGTCTCCCTGACAAATCCCTGTAAATCAAGCCAGCCTATTTACCCGTATTCTAGGTCCATCCTGGCTTTGGCTTCAACTTTGGGCTTCCATTTCTTCTTCTGTGTTTACTCACCTAGTTGTACTCACCCTAGTTTGGGGTTTCAGGGCCGACAAGCTCCTGGCCCGCCTTCACTGGGCCCCCCATCTCACTCTACCTGCTCCATTAGCTGTCTTCAACTTCCAATTGGGCCCCTTGTTGCTGTGTCCCATCTCTGGAACATTCTGTCTCTGTCCACCTTGTCAATTCCTCTCAGTATTTTATATGTCGTTATCATGTCCCCCCTTTCTCTCCTGTCCTCCAGTGTCGTCAGGTCGATTTCCCTTAACCTCTCCTCATAGGACATACCCCTTAGCTCCGGGACTAGTCTTGTTGCAAATCTTTGCACTTTCTCTAGCTTTACGTGCTTTCCTAGGTGTGGGTTCCAAAATGGTGCTGCATACTCCAGTATAGGCCTAACGTACACAGTGTACAGGGTTCTGTGTTTGCTTATTTAAAAAATTGCACAGTTAGTCTTCGAGCAAATTTATTTCGTTTTCTATAAAAGCCGAAAAAAGAAAATATAGTTTTTAAGGTAGAATACTTTAAACAATATATTCTGAATACGTATTACTGAATAAAAAGATGAGCTTTTTAGCACATAATTATACGGCTGTATATTATTTGCAATAACATAATATTTACACGCATTATGTGATGCTACTGGATATGTAGTGTTGGATATGTGCTACTGGATATGTGATACTGGATATGTAGTAGTATTAGATATGTCCTACTGGATGTGTGCTACTGGATATGTCAAGATATCTTATTAGTGAAGGTATGATACCACTTATACTAAGCAAATTTCCTAAATTTGCTTGTAACAGATAAGTAAACTGTAGATATAAATCCAATTAATTTCCATTAACGTGCCTATATGTGCTCATGATAATGCGAGCACAGATGGGCCTGTTTGTGAAGCAACTTGCAATGTGAACAGACTGACTGATGTTGTAGTTGCCAGGCTTAGGCTTGGCTACAAGTACTTCTGACAGTTTGGGAGACACAGATGATGATCAAACTAAATGCAAATTATGTGATCAGGCATATGGTCACTGTCTTGAACACTATGTGCTTAATTGTGCACTTATTGAGGAATATAAAGATAGACAGTATAATAACCTATGTGACATGTCAAGATATCTTATTCATGAAATAAGATACCAATTGTACTAAGCAAATTTCCTAAATTTGCTTGTAACAGATAATTGAAATGTAGATATATACCCAAATGTACAATTGTTAACCCCTTTGGGGGCTAGTGCCTAGGCCTTTTGTGTATCCATATGCTCTTGCGCTACCGTCCACAGGATGGATATGGGGTGCACAATAAACTAGCCACTTCGGTGGCAAAATCTAAATCTACTGGATATGTGCTACTGGATATGTGCTGCTGAATATGTGCTACTGGATGTGTACTGCTGGATATGTACTACTGGATATGTGCTACTGGATATGTGCTACTGGATATGTGCTACTGGATATATACTATTGAAATTTTGTCTTTGGACTGCCTCCTTGTAAGCTGCCCTCTGGCAAGCACTGTTGACACCGACACTGAGAAGCTTCTCTCAGACTTACAAGTGGCTTATGGACAGAATTTCTAGCTGACTGCAGTCGAAAGAATTCCCCACCTTCGTGCACTACTGAAAAAGGGTTTAACTTACTTGATGGAATAGAAATGTCTCCCAGTCTTCCAATCTCCCTAAGCTATAATCCCCTCCAAACACCATGTGCAAGAATTCAAGTGGTATTAGTGTCTTGCCCTAAACGCAGAAATCCCAAACTCAAAGGGGGTTATCCTCTAAGCAATATCTAGGCAGTATGGGACACTAGCTTCCAGACTTAAACTTAAGAGATGACGCTGGTACATACCAATATATTAGCGTCCGTCTGCTTGAGACCCACAGATAAACTCACTAACGTTTCCCCCAGAAAACTGGCCAGATACTGAGAGAATGGGTCTGGATGGAGAAAGATATCCACAGTACTTCGGGATGTCTCCTCCGAGTCCCCAGGACAGATGTTGGGAGTCACGTGGGGAATGCTGCCGAGGTCGAAAGCACTTGTTCACTGGTTGAAGTCTGGTCTGAGAAGGCATAATCTAGCATCTAGCCTGCCTAGGTCAAGTGTGGGGCTGCCAGTTCTCGTTAGCTGACATAATCTAATGTTCCTATTCAGGCCTTAAAGCTACCTATGTCAAGGTGCTAGAGCTACATTATTAATATCTAACATTGCCTCAATAATCCTAATATTAGTTACTAACTGTACAAACTTACTTAGGCCTTCCTAGGAGACTAAATCTATCAATTAACATGTGTAATCTCTCTACTTCCGCCAACTACGGTGTTTGTTTGGTTGGGTGTGTGGGTTCAGAAACTCCGAAGACCGATCCGTGGTACGATTAAGGCTCCAAACGGCTCACTTACTCTGTGGAACTTGAGTGACTCAAAAAGTTTCCACATATACTACTAGATATGTACTGCTGAATATGTGCTTCTGGATATATACTACTGGATATGTACTGCTGGATATGTGCTACTGGATATGTACTACTGGATATGTACTACTGGATATGTACTACTGGATATGTACTACTGGATATGTGCTACCTGAATAAACGTGCACTATAACCTAATGAAATAACAATAGTGAGCAAATGTCTATGGATAATAACAGCTGAAAAATGTAATAGTAAACACGAATAAATACAAAAACAATAATAAACTAAAAAGAAATAACAATTAAGCATAAATTATTACATTAATGAGGAAACAGTAAACCTGCAGGGGTCATACAGTGCCTCGGGAAATGGAGGGTAATCAGGTTCAAAGAAATAGAACAGGTCTAATTCTGTGGACGAAGAGCTCCTCACCGGCATCAAAGAGCCTCCCCTGAGGAGCATCAGATATTAAATGATTGTATGATAACGTTACAATATACATAAGTCAATTTTTGAAGCAGCTACTCCCACCAGGCTCCTCCACTGACTGCTCGTCGTATTTCATATTTATAAGTTTCTGAATGGCGTTCAGAGTGTCTGATTGTTATATTATAGCCAGTGCACCAACAATTTATGCGCGTTAATCAAATGTAATAACGCTGATTCGCATTGAAAAGTACACTTCGTTAAGTAAATAATGTGGAAGTAGCGGTGACCTCCCGCCTTGCAGCGTCTCACTTTTCCTCTGGCGGAATAATCATTTTATTTGTATGGATTTAAGGAGGCTTTAGGAAACATAGGGGGTGTGTAGAACAAGTGTTTACAGTGAAACATATAGGTAAACAGTATTTAGATAAGAGTAGAGAGATTTTTGTGGCATTTATGGATTTGGAAAAGGTGTATGACAGGGTGGATAGAGGGGCAATGAGGCAGATGTTGCAGATGTAAGGAATAAGAGGTAGGTTACTGAAAGCAGTGAAGAGTTTTTACGCGGATAGTGAGGCTCAGGTGAGAGTATGTAGGAGAGAGGGAGATTATTTCCTAGTAAAAGGCTTTAGACAAGGATGTGTGATGTCACCGTGGTTGTTCAATATATTTATAGATGGAGTTGTAAGAGAAGTGAATGCGAGGTGCTGGCAAGAGGTGTGGCGTTAAAATATAAAGAATCTAACACAAAGTGGGAGTTGTCACAGTTGCTCTTTGCTGGTAACACTGTGCATTTGGGAGATTCTGAAGAGAAGTTGCAGAGGTTGGTGGATGAGTTTGGTAGGGTATATAGGAAAGAGTAAGGTGATGAGGATAACAAAAAAAATAGGTAACGAAAGATTGGATATCAGATTGGAGGGAGAGAGTATAGAGGAGGTGAATGTATTCAGATATTTAGGAGTGGACGTGTCAGCAGATGGGTCTATGAAAGATGAGGTGAATCATAGAATTGATGAGGGGAATAAGGTGAGCGGTGCACTTAGGAGTCTGTGGAGACAAAGAACTTTGTCCAAGGAAGCAAAGAGGGGAATGAATGAGAGTATAGTTATACCAGTGCTTTTATATGGGTGTGAAGCATGGGTTGTGAATGTTGCAACAAGGAGAAGGCTGCAGGCAATGGAGATGTCATGTCCGAGGGCAATGTGTGGTGTGAATATAATGCAGAGAATTCGTAGTTTGGAAATTAGGAGGAGGTGCGGAATTATCAAAACTATTATCCAGAGGGCTGAGACGGGGTTGTTGAGGTGGTTCGGACATGTAGAGAGGAAGGAACAAAGTAGAATGACTTCAAGAGTGTATAAATGTGTAGTGAAGGGAAGGCCGGGTAGGGGTCGGCCTAGGAAAGGTTGGATGGAGGGGGTAATGGAGGTTTTGTGTGCGAGGGGCTTTGACTTCCAGCAAGCATGTGAGAACGTGTTAAATATGAGCGAATGGAGTCAAATGGTTTTTAGGACTTGACGTGCTGTTGGAGTGTGAGCAAGTAACATTTATGAAGGGATTCAGGGAAACCAGCAGGTCGGACTTGAGTCCTGCCTTGGTGGGACACGGCCGATGTGTTAATAAAAATAAATAAATCTTTTAATACTTCCTTTATTTCTTTTCTTTATTACATGCAAATCTTATTTTTAATGACTAAAATTTTAACGTAGAAAAGATTTGGAAATAGTAGTGTATAAATCTATAAAGGTTCTGGAAAACAATATTGAAAATTTGATGAGTCTCAGCCAATTATATCAGCTGTTGTGGGCAAAAATTATTATATTTGTAGGGAAACGCTATACCCGGAGGGTTATATAGCATCTGGGTAACGGGAGGCAATGAGGTTGGATCCATTGAAGACTATTACTCCAGTTCCTTGGAACAAGAACCTCTTACAGACATTTTCCAGCCTTGATGGCGGGAAGATAGGCTTGTCCTCATATATTGTAAAATACATTGATATGAAACCTACTACTAGGAAAATTTTAGTGAGCTCGCTAAAAAAAAAATATTTAAATAGATCACAAATATAAATGAAATGAAACAGTGTACCTGGAGAGGGGTTTGGGGGTCAACGCCCCCGCGGCCCGGTCTGTGATCAGGCCTCATTGTTGATCAGGGTCTGATCAACCAGGTTGTTACTGTTGGCCGCACGCAACCCGACGTATGAACCACAGCCCGGTTGGTCAGGTACTGACTTTAGGTGCCTGTACAGTGCCTGCTTGAAGACAGCCAGGGGTCTATTGGTAATCCCCCTTACGTATGCTGGGAGGCATATTTATTTATTTACCAGTCAGTTCGGTATGTTTTTATTTGTTGGAAATAAAACATAAATGTAATAAAATGCAGTTGCTGATGTGTTATTATATATTCTCACTTACCAGCCAGTGTGTCACTCAAAAATTTCAGCATCACTATAGAATTCTTTAACAAATGGGCGATTTCAATAGATGTTGTGTACAAGGTCAGCTTCATTGGCACCAATGTCTCTACACCTGACAATGACTCACAATAACCTCTTAAAACATAATTCAAAACAATGAAAAATCTATTATTGTACTTTGTAAAGACATTTATAGTTTCTTGTCACTGCGAATAAGACTGTAGTGAGAAACAAAGTCTTTCCACCACCATAGAATACGAGGCTGAGGTGAGCACAAGACTGACAAGTCCTACATGACTAGCGTCTCAACTTCAGAAATCACCTTGAAATTCATCCTCATGTTATGTTGCTCTCTTACCTCTGGAGCTTTCATGAATAAGTAGATACAGTCATTCTGCACTGCATCGTCTAAATTTTTAACCAAATTTCTAAATTGTAGCAAGATATTAAAAACAAAAAAATCATATAATTGATTTTAAGTATAATATTAAATAAATTTAAATCGATCTACATCATATTTTAGACATACAAAATACTATAATTTAAGTTAAGTTAGGCGACGTTTCTAATTTAGGATTAGTCCCAAAAAAAAATATTATATCATTGTCAACGAAAAAAATATATCTATCAATCTAAATTTATTTTTGAAAAGTCAAATTTTTAAGACAGTTCGGCCTATTTGGCAAGTTCGGCTTAATATATATATATATATATATATATATATATATATATATATATATATATATATATATATATATATATATATATATATATATATATATATATATATATATATGTCGTGCCGAATAGGTAAAACTGGCCAATTAGCAAGAACTCATTTAAAATTAAGTCCTTTCTAAAACTTTCTCTTATATGTTTAAAGATATATATTTTTAATTTATGTTAATGTAAAAATTAATAATTTTGTACCAAAGGATTCTTAGAAAACTTACCTAACTTTATTGTAACAAGCGCAATTCAATTTAGCCTAATCCAACTAAAGTTTACAGTAATATAATAATAATAATAATAATATTAATAATAATAATAATAATAATAATAATAATAATAATAATAATAATAATAATAATAATAATAATAATAATAATAATAAAAATAATAAAATAATATCTTTATTTCTGCAAGTACATGTACAAGGCATACAGGCCTAGCTGACATCAATGGCATACTGCTATATAGAAAGCCGCTTGCTATGCTGAGCATTTCGGGCAAATTAGGTCAGTTTTGTGTGTCCTAGTATGCGACCCACACCAGTCGACTAACACCCAGGTACCCATTTTATACTGATGGGTGAACACAGACAGCAGGTGTCTTATGGAAACACGCCCCTAATGTTTTCCAGCCGTACCGAAGATTCGAACTCCGGACCTCAGCGATTGAGCTACAGGATAAACACAATGAAATATATTTTTTTTGTTAGGTTCAGAATGATTTTTGCAAAATTATTGCGTACACCAATTTTCGTTTGCCTTAGCCGGCAAGAAGAGCGTTGCTATTTAAGCCAAAATAGCAAGTTTTACCTATTCGGCAACGACATTTTTATATATATATATATATATATATATATATATATATATATATATATATATATATATATATATATATATATATATATATATATATATATATGTCGTGCCGATTAGTAAAACTTGCGATTTTACTTAAATAGCAACGCTCACCTCCATATAAGACAAGTGAAAATTTGTGTATGCAATAATTTCGCCAAAATCATTCTGAACATAACGAAAAAATATATTTCATTGTGTTTGTTTATTATTAAATTAATGTTAACGTATCTAAAATATATTTAGTTGGGTTAGGCTAAATTAAATTGCGCTTGTTGTAATAAGGTTAGGTAGGTTTTCAAAGTTTCTCTTGGTACAAAATTATAAATTCTTACATTAACATAAATGAAAAAAATATATCTTTAAACGTATAATAGAAAATTTTAGAAAGGACTTAATTTTAGATGAGTTCTTGCTAATTGACCAGTTTTACCTAATCGGCACGACATATATATATATATAATATGGAACGAGACAGAATAACTTCGAGAGTGTATAAATCTGTAGTGGAGGGAAGGCGGGGTAGGGGTCGGCCTAGGAAAGGTTGGAGGGAGGGGGTAAAGGAAGTTTTGTGTGCGAGGGGCTTGGACTTCCAGCAAGCACGTATGAGCGTATTTGACAGGAGTGAATGGAGACAAATGGTTTTTAATACTTGACGTGCTGTTGGAGTGTGAGGAAAGTAACATTTATGAAGGGATTCAGGGAAACCGGCAGGCCGGACTTGAGTCCAGGAGATGGGAAGTACAGTGTCTGCACTCTGAAGGAGGGGTGTTAATGTTGCAGTTTTATAACTGTAGTGTAAAGCACTCCTCTGGCAAGACAGTGATGGAGTGAATGATGATGAAAGTTTTTCTTTTTCGGGCCACCCTGCCTTGGTGGGAATCGGCCGATGTGTTAATAATAATAATAATAATATATATATATATATATATATATATATATATATATATATATATATATATATATATATATATATATATATTTTTTTCAGAAAATATATATAGGATGGGGTCCACCTCTAGTGCAAATTGTGGGACCCATAGCCTCAGAGAAGTGGATAAAAGGCATCAAGGAAGAATATTTGGATTTCTTCCTGAAGCCGTTTGAATATTCCACTTCTCCTACCACCCATCCTATATACACACATACATACATATAAATGCTTTATTAATAGACAGAATACATTTATAAAACACACAAACATGAACATGAATACAATGGTACAATATGTCAAAGATTATGAATCTCCTCCAGCTCCTCCGAAGCCGGACCGAGCCGAGTATGCAGCATGCGTTTCCCTCTGGATGGCCACGCTGAGACGCTGGAACATGAACGTGGTTGCCCTTGGGTCCCTGGTGGTGTCGATGAGTCTGGAACCCAGCTCTTTAAGGAAACGTGTTGCATTTTTTCCCCACGCTCCCAAGGTCTCTGATCCCACTGGGACAAATTTATACTGTTGGCTTATGTCCCTGTACTTGCCGATCTTGTACTCCTCTCTGTGGTCAGCAGCTCCTCCCTGTCGCCCAACACTGTGATGGATGTAGGTGTCAGCCAGTGTCGACACACAGGTATAATCCCATGCTAAGAGCTTGCCATTCTTCCAAGGATAGATGGTGATCCCGTCTTGGCGGTTTGCTGGGTTGTGGGCGTTGTTGGCTGCTAGTGATCGAGGCTCTCTCTCGGCTGGGCATCCAGCTGTAGCGAGGGTTCTCTTTATGATGTCGTTGACCTCATTGTGTCTTGCATGCCAACCCTTGGTTTTAGAACAGTTAAGACCATGTAGACCATATTGGTCGGCTTGCGCATCGCCGCAAATACACGTATATTCCGTGTGAATGGGGCAGCAAGGCGCAGAGCCACTGCAATACGAAGGGTCTTAGGGTCCAGGCGTGTTCCATGGCCGAAATGGGAACTGTTTGGAGGAAGTCCCCAGAGTGATGTGGACTCACGGCTAGGAGACGGGCAGTCTCCTGTCTGATGTTACGGCCCTGAGCATATTGGCAAGTATCTTTTCAACAATGGGGCTGTCCCAGCTTGACTGTTTGTAGGCCAGTTCTTCACTAGGTTTTGGTGTTGGAGCAGCAAGAGTCTCCCATTCAGTGATGGCACTGGTGTAGCTAGGGTCCTGTATTCCTGCTGAATCACTGAGGTTGTCTGGAAGAATTTGTTTTATTAGCTCATTTGATGCTATGGAAGAGGATAAGAGGGCTGGTAGGGCAATCTGGGAGGATTTGCGTACTCCCAGCCCCCAAGTCTGACTGGAAGTGAGGCTTGCAACCACTGTCCATCTTCGAGGGAAAGATTCAATACACTCTCTAGCATGGTCTTGAGGAGAGAGTCGTATTCCTCGAGTTTCGGGCTGTTGAAGGCTGGGGAGCATCTCAGGAAGTATGTAAGTTTTGGGATTGACAGGCACCTGGTGAGTAGGTAGAAGGCATCATGTGTATCGATGTCTTTCATCCTACCTTCCATCGTCCTGAGGTCGGAGATTTTTTTCCAGGACCAGATCGATGGCATTGGGCCCAAGGGAGCACCAAGGAGAGTGCTGTTGGCTGGATCGATGGCTCGTGCCCCCGGTAAAACAGCCCTAATGTCCTGGATCATCTGTGGATTGGTGGAAACTATCTCACATTTGGTGGGGTTTAAAGATAGGCCCAGGCTACCTACCATATCTTTAATTTTCCTGATGTCTCCCAGGAGAGATTGTGTAGTGCCAGCTAGGTGCTGTCATCCAAGAACCAGATATTGAGCTCACTGGACAATGCTTCTGTGACATCCTTGATGGCTAGACAGAATAGAAAGGGAGCAAGAGGGTCCCCCTGTTGCACACCCTCACACGAGTCAATTTCAGGGTCCCCAAACAAAAGTTTAGAAGCCACACTATAACACGATTCTATGAAGGGATAGAGGGAAGGAAAGTGCCTAGAAACTGCTTGGAGAGCAGCATCCCTTCTGACTGAGTTGAAAGCATTGGCAAAGTCCAATTTGATTAGGGCTTTTTCATTGGACATATTGTTGATGTATACTCGTGCTGCATGGGCAGCTGCTTCACAGCCTTGTTGAACACCAAAACCGAGCTGAGTTGGTTTCAACATTGAGGCAGCATCTTGACTCACCCTTCGTACTGCAGCCTTGGCAACTAGGCGCCGAAGGGTGTTGCCCACTGCAATGGGCCTGATTCCTCCATCCTTTTTCCGGAGGGCACACAGTGAGGCACGAAAGAAGAGGGGTCTAATGGTCTGTGGGACACTACCAGCCAGGCACCCATTGGAAAATTTGGTGAGTTCAGACAACAATCTCTCAGAGACCTCACCAAGACCTGGATTAAGCATTTGTTTCAAGTGTTGTGGCCTTAAACCAGTGAAACCTCCTGCTGAGCCCTGTGGGAAAGACATAGCAGCTTTATACACAAACTGTAATTTAGGTTAGTCTATTTCAGACCCCAAAAATACACTTCCACAAGCACTACAATATTATTCTTACATAATTGCACGATTTCAGGAGTGTTCGTTAACCAGGGTTCCACACACACACACACACACACATATATATATATATATATATATATATATATATATATATATATATATATATATATATATATATATATATTAAATCTTTTGTACCATATTATGTAAACAAAATTTACCTATTATATATATATATATATATATATATATATATATATATATATATATATGGTCCCGCAAAAGTGAGGAAGTTATATATATATATATATATATATATATATATATATATATATATATATATATATATATATATATTTATATATATATTTTTAATAATAGGTAAATTTTTGTTGAACATAATATGGCAATGTAAAAGATTTAATATATATATATATATATATATATATATATATATATATATATATATATATATATATATATATATATATATATGTGGAACCTCAAGCTTAACGAGAACACTCCTGAAATCGTGCAATTATGTAAGAATAATATTGTAAGTGCTTGTGGAAGTGTATTTGGGGTCTGAAATAGACTAACCTAAATTACAGTTTTTCTTAAGGAAGTAAATTGCTCGGTAATGCACTTACAGGCTTCTGCAATGAATTTTTTCGTTAACCTATATTCAATTGTATATATATTCAATCACCAGCTACTGCAGGAGGCCTGGTCACAGACCTACTGCGGGCTGTTGACCCCTGGAATTCTCTCCAGGTAGACTCAGACCGGGCCAGACGCAACTACGAAGCGACGTTCTAACCATACTGACAGTAGCAGACCATTATATCAACTGCACCAGTGTTAATGGCAGGGAAGCACAGGAGAAACCGCTAAATCTACTAAACAAACTCCAAGGAAACAGGTTAGCGGCGGTTCTTTCCCCTCAGTGCTAAAGGTGGGAAGAAAGTGGATTAGGAAAAGAATATGTTTTAATAGCTGACTATATTAACTGACCAGTGTACATTAGGAGGGAAACATAGGAGAAACGCCAAATCAATGACAAACCCAAGGAATCTGTCAGGGGCAGTAGCCGTTTTTTCCTCACTGCTTTTAAAAATGGCTGACACATCAACTCTACGAGGACCAGTCAACAACGCGAGCCCCAAAAAAAATTTTAAATTTTTAAAAAAAAAAAAAATTTTAAATTTTTTTTAAACCTTTTTGGGGGAAAAAAAAAAAAATTTTTTTTTAAAAAATTTTAAAGGGGGGAAAGGGGGGGGGAAAAAAATTTTTTTTTTTTAAAAAAAAATTTTTTTAAAAAAAATTTTTTTTAAAAATTTTCCAATGGTTTTTTTTGGGAAAAAGGGGAAAAATTTTTTTAAAAAAATTTTTTTAAATTTTTAATTTTTTTTTAAAAAATTTTTTTTTGGGGGGGGGGGAAAAAACCCCTTTAAAGGTGAAAAAAATTTTTAAAAAAATTTTTTTTCCCCGAAAAAACCCCCAAAAAAAACCCCGGGGAAAATTTTTGGGGGGGGCCCCCCCCCCCGGGGGGGAAAAAAAAATAAAAAAACCCCAAAAATTTTTCCCTTAAAAACCCCCCCGGGTTGGGGAAAAAATTAAAAAAAATTTTTAAAAAAAGGGGAAAATTTTTTTTTTTTAAAAAAAAAGGGGGCCCCCCTTTTTTAAAAAAACCCAAAAATTTTTGGGGGTTTTTTTTTTTGGGGGGGGGTTTTTTTTAAAAAAATTTTTTTAAAAAGGGCCCCCTTTTAAAAATTTTAATTAAAAAAAAAAAACCCCAAAAAAAAAAAAAAGGGCGCAGGTTTTTTTTTAAAAGGGGGAAAAAAAAAAAAAAAAAAAAAAAAGGGGGGGGGGGGAAAAACTTCCTTTAATTTTTTTTTTTGGGGGGAAAAAGGGCCCGGGAAAAAATTTTTTTAAAAAAAATTTAAGGGGGGGGAAAAAACCCCCCCCAAAAGGGGGGGGGGAAAGTTTTTTGGGGGAAAAAAGGGGGGGAAACCCCCCCCTTTTGAAAAAAAAAAAAAAAGGGGGGTTTTAAAAAAATTTTTGGGCCCCGGGGGTTTTTAATTTTTTGGGGTTTAAAAAAAATTTTTTAAAAGGGAAGGGGGGGGGCCCCCATGGGGGGGGCCCGGCGGGGAAAAATTTCCCCCCCCCTTTTTTAAAAACCCCTTTTTGGGCCCCTTTTTTAAAAATTTTCCCAAAAAAGGGGGGAAAGGGGGAAAAGGGGAAATTTCCCTTTTAAAAAAGGGGAAGGGTGGGTGGGGAAAAGGTTTTTAAAAAAAAAAAAAAAAAAGGGGGGGGGGTTAAAAAAGGGGGAAAGAAAACCTTTTTTTTCCCCCGGGGGGGGGCCCCAAGGGCCCCCAAATTAATTGGGTTCAAAAAGGAAAAAAAAAAATTTTTTTTAAAAAAAAATTTTTAAAAAAATTTTTTTAAAAAAAAGGGGTTTGGGGGAAAGGCCCTTTTTTTAAACCCCCCCCAAAAAAAAAAAAAAAAAAGGGGGTTTTAAAACCATGGGGGGAAAAAAGGGGGGGGTTTTTCCCCCAAAAAAAACCTTTTAAAATTTTAATGAAACCCGGGGGGAAAAGGTGGGGGGGGGGAAAAAAAAAACCCAAAAACCCCCGGAAAAACCCCGGGGGGAAAAAAATTTAAATTAAAAAAGGGGGGGGGGTTTTAAAAAAAATTTTCCCCCCTTTTTAAAAAACCCTTTTTAAAAAAAATTTTTCCCCCCCCCTTTTTAAAAAATTCTTATTTTAAAAAACCCCCCCGGGGAAAAAAAAAAACCAAAAAAGGGGGAAAAAATTTTTTTGTTTTAAATGCCAATTTTTTTTTTAAAGGGTTTCCCAAACAAAAATTTTAAAAAAAAAAACCCCCAAAAAAAAACCCCCGGGAAATTAAGAAAAGGGGAAAAAAAAAACCCCAAAAAAATTTTTTAAAAATTTAAAAACAAAAAAAATTTTTTTTGGGGGAAAAAATTTTTCCAAAAAATTTTTTGCCCTTTTTTGGGGGAAAAAGGGGGTTTGGGGAAAAAATTTTAAATAAAAGGTTGGGGAAAAAAAATTTTTTTAAAAAAAAAGGGGAAAAACCCCCAAAAAAAAAAGGAAAAAAAGGGGTTTTCCCAAAAAACCCCAAAAAAAAAAAAAAGGGGGGGAAAAATTTTTTTTTTTTTTTAAAAAAAAAATTTTTTTAAAAAATTTTTAATTTTCCCCCCCCTTTAAAAAAAAAAAAACCCAAAAAAAATTTTTTTTTTTTGGGGTTTTTAAATTTTCCCCCCAAAAAAAAATTTTTTTTTTTTAAAAAAAAAAAAATTTTTATTTTTTTTTAAAAAAAAATTTTTTTTTTCGGGAAAAAAAAAAAGGAACAATACTTGGGGAGGCGTATGTCTTTTAGCGTACACTTGCTAGAGTTTACTTGAATCCTTATTTTCGGATTTAAAGTATTTTTTGGTAGTGAACAGGCTACACCAATAGCTCTAACGTCCCACATAATAAAAATCTTTGAAAGAGTGCTAAAAATTTTGAAACCAATTGGGTTCCCAAAAAATGCACAACCAGGGAACATGGGTTTAGGGCAGGTCACCCGCCTACTGGATCACTATGATATGGTCTTGGATGCACTGGAAGAAAAACAGAATGCAAAAGCCTTTGACAAGTGCGATCATGGCGCCATAATGTCCCTCGTGTAGTGATAGGCTTTAAATCCCAGTAATGAATGAGAGAACCATTAGTTATCCTAGTAGACGTCGAGCTCTATTTCAATTATCCTTTATTCATTTATAATTTTTTAAATTTGTTATAGGGATAATAATATTTAAATTCTCATAAAAAATATATAAAATAAATGTGGCATCTCTCTATTTGCTACATCAGTAAACTATTTTTTTTTTTAAGATTTAAATGTTAGGTACAATGTTTACGCATAATTTACTTAAAGTACTCTAGTGTACGCTAAAAGACCCCAATGGAAGTAAGTCACTTTGACTTTTTTGGGTTATCCTAGGTTCTCTACACATTTTCTGCCATGTATGATAATCTATGTAACTGTATTTATGTATACCTGAATAAACTTAACCCATTGTAATTCTTTGTATCATGTCTCAATAAACTATTATTATTATTATTATTGTTGTCACTTTCCTCCTTGAAATATTCTAAAAATAAGAATCGGGAAATAAATGACCATAAAGAGCAAGAACATAAGAGGAAAAACAATCCTTGAAGCTTTATCGATTTCTTTCCAAAGAAATTTCTTCTCCCCTGTCTGAGGGTCGATCCACCTCAGACTGAGTCGTCCAGGAGTTTGCTGGGGTTTTAAGTGATGGCGGTGATGGTTCCTGCTAGGCTCCGAGTCCCACTCTGGCATAATGGGTGAGCTGGGATTCACCGTCATTACCCTCATCATCCTACCGTTCTCTTGAGTCTGTGGAGGAGCAGAGTGATGAGTGAATGTGACTCTTGTTAAGAATGTCGTGGAGCTCTGCCTCTGGACTCAATATGTGCATGACTAAAATCTTTCGACAATAGGCTGCATGATGGTTATGGGGTCTACTTAATAATTTCTCTCACTCGTACTCTCTCTCACACACATCTTCAACACTTCTCAGTAATACACTTGTCTAACTACGCATTAACGCTACCCAAGGTGTTTCAACCACTGCTAGTTGGCAGTTTGTCTTACTTATTAATCTTACAATTATGAATATAATCATGGAGCACTAAACCAGTAGGAGCCATACAGCACCCTGGAAATGGCTGGCAATTAGATTTAATCTAAGGAAAGAAAGGATAACTAAAACTTTGGACAGTGAGTCTTTTACCAAAACATCAAACCACCCCTCTTGAAAACATTGATTTTCTTAAAGATTTCTATCTATCTAGTAAATTTCTATCTAGTGAATTTGTTATCAATTTAGGTTTCTAATTGTTAATCAAAACAGTGACTGTGAAAATGTTTGTCTTTTCGGGTCACCATACCTCGGTGGGAGACGGCCGGTGTGTTACACAAATCTAATTTTCAGTAATTAGGGATCGGTATTTTATTATTAGTTAATGATCTTGTTATCTTTGTATGCATATTTATTCTATCAGACTATATATCTACTTTTCCAGCAATGATTTTAACTGCCTAGTCGGATATCAACATAAATAAATCTTATTTGAAGTCACAATGAATAAATAACTATCTGAGAAGTATGGTCTGTTTTTTATACGAAACTTGAGATACAAGCACACAGCCTCCACTCCAGTTCCAACCACACTGTTGGTACCACTAGCGAATATCCCTCTCTCCAGGTCCAGTCACACTGTTGGTACCACTAGCGAATATCCCTCTCTCCAAGTCCAGTCACACTGTAGGTACCACTAGCAAATATCCCTCTCTCCAAGTCCAGTCACACTGTTGGAACCACTAGCAAATATCCCTCTCTCCAAGTCCAGTCACACTGTTGGAACCACTAGCAAATATCCCTCTCTCCTGCTCCAAGCAAACTGTTGGAACCACAAGCAAACAACTTTGGGTCACTGAGAACCGGGCAACTAAACACTTGAACATGTTTACTAGACCAGAAGTGATGTAGTTCCCAGGACCATCTCCATTACCATCTTCCAAACAAATTTCCAGCATGGTAATGATGATAGGCATAGGTAAGAAAGTGGAAAGGTTAACGAGAAACGAAGATGGTAGAAGATCAAGTGAAGGAAAGTCATAACTGACATTCATCCCGAATTGAAGCTATCCTCTCCTTCCTCAGTTCAAACCTCATTATCTCTCATTTCCCAGGTGCTCCATGAATCTTACGTGTTTAGGGCTTCCCCTTTGATAATAATAATAATTAATAATAATTCAAGAGAAGGTGATAAGGAAAAGCAAACACGAAAGATAGTACGAGACACGAGACTTAGGAGAGGAAGAGAGAGTAACCAAGACGAGACTTAGGAGAGGAAGAGAGAGTAACCAAGACGAGACTTAGGAGAGGAAGAGAGAGTAACCAAGACGAGACTTAGGAGAGGAAGAGAGAGTAACCAAGACAAGACTTAGGAGAGGAAGAGAGAGTAACCAAGACAAGACTTAGGAGAGAAGAGAGAGTAACCAAGACGAGACTTAGGAGATAAAGAGAGATAACCAAGACGAGACTTAGGAGAGGAAGAGAGAGTAACCAAGACGAGACTTAGGAGAGAAGAGAGAGTAACCAAGACGAGACTTAGGAGAGGAAGAGGAGTAACCAAGACGAGACTTAGGAGAGAAAGAGAGTAACCAAGACGAGACTTAGGAGAGGAAGAGAGAGTAACCAAGACGAGACTTAGGAGAGGAAGAGAGAGTAACCAAGACGAGACTTAGGAGAGGAAGAAGAGTAACCAAGACGAGACTTAGGAGAGGAAGAGAGTAACCAAGACAAGACTTAGGAGCGGAAGAGAGAGTAACCAAGACAAGACTTAGGAGAGAAGAGAGAGTAACCAAGACGAGACTTAGGAGAGAAAGAGAGAGTAACCAAGACGAGACTTAGGAGAGGAGAGAGAGTAACCAAGACGAGACTTAGGGGAGAAAGAGAGTAACCAAGACGAGACTTAGGAGAGGAAGAGAGTAACCAAGACGAGACTTAGGAGAGGAAGAGAGAGTAACCAAGACGAGACTTAGAGAGGAAGAGAGAGTAGACACAGGAGAGAGAAGTACAAGACGAGACTTAGGAAGAGAGAGTAACAAGACAGACTTAGGAGAGGAAGAGAGAGTAACCAAGACGAGACTTAGGAGAGAAAGAGAGTAACCAAGACGAGACTTAGGAGAGGAAGAACAAGACGAGACTAGAGAAGAAGACGAGACTTAGGAGAGGAAGAGAGAGTAACCAAGACGAGACTTAGGAGAGAAGAGAGAGTAACAAGACAGAGACTTAGGAGAGGAAGAGAGAGTAACCAAGACGAGACTTAGGAGAGGAAGAGAGAGTAACCAAGACGAGACTTAGGAGAGAAGAGAGAGTAACCAAGACGAGACTTAGGAGAGGAAGAGAGAGTAACCAAGAGACTTAGAGAGGAAGAGAGAAACCAAGACGAGACTTAGGAGAGAGAAGAGAGAGAACAAGACGAGACTTAGGAGAGGAAGAGAGAGTAACCAAGACGAGACTTAAGGAGAGAAAAGAGAGAGTAACAAGACGAGACTTAGGAGAGGAAGAGAGAGTAACCAAGACGAGACTTAGGAGAGGAAGAGAGAGTAACAAGACGAGACTTAGGAGAGGAAGAGAGAGTAACCAAGACGAGACTTAGGAGAGGAAGAGAGAGTAACCAAGACAAGACTTAGGAGAGGAAGAGAGAGTAACCAAGACAAGACTTAGGAGAGGAAGAGAGAGTAACCAAGACGAGACTTAGGAGAGAAAGAGAGAGTAACCAAGACGAGACTTAGGAGAGGAAGAGAGAGTAACCAAGACGAGACTTAGGAGAGGAAGAGAGAGTAACCAAGACGAGACTTAGGAGAGAAGAGAGAGTAACCAAGACGAGACTTAGGAGAGGAAGAGAGAGTAACCAAGACGAGACTTAGGAGAGGAAGAGAGAGTAACCAAGACGAGACTTAGGAGAGAAAGAGAGAGTAACCAAGACGAGACTTAGGAGAGGAAGAGAGAGTAACCAAGACAAGACTTAGGAGAGGAAGAGAAGTAACCAAGACAAGACTTAGGAGAGGAAGAGAGAGTAACCAAGACGAGACTTAGGAGAGAAAGAGAGTAACCAAGACGAGACTTAGAAGAGGAAGAGAGAGTAACCAAGACAAGACTTAGGAGAGGAAGAGAGTAACCAAGACAAAAGTTAGGAGAGGAAGAGAGAGTAACCAAGACGAGACTTAGGAGAGGAAGAGAGAGTAACCAAGACGAGACTTAGGAGAGGAAGAGAGAGTAACCAAGACAAGACTTAGGAGAGGAAGAGAGAGTAACCAAGACAAGACTTAGGAGAGGAAGAGAGAGTAACCAAGACAAGACAAGTACTCGGAGTTACAAAGTTTGTTTTACAAGACGAAAAAGTTTCTGAGAGGAGAGATCGAAGAGTAAAGATGAATATAATAAAGACACAAATTGCAGTCATAAGATACTTCATTTAACAAATTCTTGCCTGTACAACAGGTTTTTTCAAGTCATTCTAAAGGATTTTTTTTAAAATTCGGGTCAATATAAACGACAATTTTATTTTAGGATATTAAATCATCATGTCATGACTGTAGTTCAATGAAACAATCAGCAGTATTGCATTCTGTGAACACGAAGGTTTTATAAAGTAACTAAACAAAATATACAAAATTCTAGACCAGTAAATAAATCCACTCTAGAAATCTCCCATAATTTTTCTTCATATTTCATTAGCAATTTTTCTAAACGGTATCTGTAATAAATATAGTTACTAGGTCATTGCTTACCTCTATATCCGTAAGTTTGTTGAGATGAGAGGAGAGTGGTTTGCCGCCATTGTCACTGATCTTGTTGGACTTGAGGGTAAACTGTCTGACGGAGCCGTGTTGGCCGTCATACCTGTCGTCAGCACGCCGCTGCGAGACCATCGGCAGAAATAAACAATTAAGGATTTACTATAAGACTTCTGCTGTGGCCTAACTATACTCAAGCTGCCTCTACTGCTGTCTAGACACTTAAGATCATGGGATAGTGTAGCACTATATACTCGTGTCACCACTGACATAAAGAAGTTGGATCAAGTGCGCTTGTAGAGAGCAAGACACTGATGCATTAAATAAAAAAGGGTCGTTTACTACTTAGTTTTCCTTTTAATGGTGGTGTCTTGATACCGGTGATAGCCTCTTTGATCCAAAGAAATGGAGTTAACCACCTCTTACTCGGATCAAACTCATTTACCTATCAATCCCATGGCGCTGAATGGTCCTACGAGTTTAACTCTTCCCTATAAAAATAATAATCATCCTGGCTTTACAACTGAAAGAATATCCACAATACAACATAAGTCTATAATGTGGCTCCAGTGTGGCCTTGACGACCTAAACTGGTGAATCTCCTTGATACATTCTTAACAATTCTTTAAATTGTTGTACTATATATAGAACATCATGAGCAGTATTTTCCTTAAACTAAGGTTAGTTCACGAGTAAAGTGTTGATACTGCCTGTGTCTCAATGATAGGTCAAATTACTGTTGGCTAATTAATTAGGCTTAAAGCTTATCACCCCACAGTTTAAACTATGTTTGGAATTCTTTAATTTCTTTTAGCATTCCACTCCCAGCCTTGGTGGTGCGCCGAGAGTCCCCTAGCGGCCGCCTGGTGCAACTTTATTTTCTGAGTCATGGCAGAGGGGTGGAGAAGTCGTGTCAACACGATCGGCATAGAAGTGCTTCAGGGTGCTGTACACCAGACTAATGTTGACGTGGTCTTGCCGGCAATTCTTCGCGACTCTTTGGGCATCGACCATTCGGAGCTTTACGGCATATCGTTAAATGGTATGCGGCGACTGTTTGTCAAGTTTGCTTGCATGGCAGCGTATAACCGTGTGGTGGATAAGTACCAGGATCAACACTTGATTGTCATGCAGGGCTTGGAGGTATGTGTGCGTGATGTTTCGGCCACATACAAATGGATTAAGCTCAAGAATGTTCCATTTGAGGCCGGGGAATGTGACATTCATGAAGAAATGCAGCAGTATGGGGTGGTGCATGCAGTGGCAGTTGGTAGATGGACAACTGGCATTTATGCAGGAATGTTGGAGGGTATGTATGCAGTCAAGATGACATTAAGGAAGTCAATACCCTCATATGTACTAATGAAAGGATTTCGATCGCAGGTATATGTCACGTATGTCGGCCAGATTAGGACCTGCCGGGTGTGTGGACAAGCTGGACATATGGCGATGGATTGTAAAACTAGACGAATGGAGGAAAAGCAGGTATTCGAAAGGGATGGACAGCAGTTTGCCTATGATACACAAAGGCGGTCTGGGAGGATGGAGCGATGGAGTAGGTGCGCAGGAGGGCGTGGTACAGCATGTGTGGATGTGGAGGTGGATCAAGAGGAAGCACAAGGAGTTACACAGGATGTGGAATCTTCGGTAGTGCAGGAGGGTGGACAGGAGGCATCATTGGTATCGGAAGCCAAGGAGTGTCAGGAGAGGCTGAACTTTGGACTACTTGAATGCCTTCATAGGAAGTAATCCTCTGGTCTTGGAGGAGGTGTCAGAATAGTCCAAGAGGGGAGACAGGAGGTACAAGAGGTCTTTGAGGATGGGCAGGAACCTTGCCAGAGCAGGGGGACAAGGAATATTGGCAGGAGAGGTTGGTTTCTTCGTTGGTGCTGAGGTGCATCGTGAGAGGATATGGTGGTGATGGATGCTAAGGGAGACAAGAAACGGCCTGTGATGATTATGATGATGAGGTGTTGACAACAGCACAACTAACAGGTAAAAAGGTGGACTGAGGTGGTCCAAGGAAGTTAAAAGGTTGGAGGTAATCCAAGGAGAAGAATAGGAGGGAAAATAGGAAGGATAGAACGGGTAACATAAAAACAACTATCTTCAAGTTCACGATTAATGTAATCCTCTAAAATGACAAGAGAGCAGGTGCGGACTGAGAGTGAATGGATGTGTGTTCATACTGGAACACATAATTATCGTAAGGTGTGAAAAAGATTTGGTTAAGAACAACGTGTATGCATGTGATACTTGGGGCTTTCAAAGGAGTTTTAGTAGGATCAGGAGGATAGCCCATTTCAGTTGTCAACGGAGAGGCAGTGGGAGGGAGGTAGTATAGGTGAATGGGACTTGGGGATACGGTAGTTTTGGGGTATATGTCAGGCGGTGGCAAAGGAGTATAAAAAATGATTTTGTGTATAATAGATACTTATCCTTTCATGAATTTACCCAGGTGTTATTGTTGGAGGGATGGAATAGTGTGATCTGATTAAGGATTGAGCCTAGGGTTGTGTTAAATTCCAAGAGGATGTCTTAATGGTGGTTTTGGTATTAGTAGGGAATAGCGTGTGAATACATCTATGAGCGTAATTATGCAGCTAGGTTAGATAAATTTACAGACAAGATGGGTGGAAGCAGTAGTGGAGTGTATAGATCTGGTTTCGGATCATAGGGCCTATTGTTTGAGTGGGGGAGTGGGGGTAGTGTTGTCTATAAGGGTTACTGGAAGTTGAATACTAGGTTTATTGGTGAAAGATGGGTAGGAGAGGCTTTTCAAGATAGGTAGGAGGGTGATGGGGAAAAGGGCAGGGTGGTAGTAAGTGGTGACTGAGGTAGGAAGGTGGAAATAGAATCTTTGAGGGTTGGTCTAGAAAGCTCAGGTACTGTTTTGGATATCAAAAGCTATTTGGAGGGGTTGTTAGGGAAATCGGAGGCTCTACAGTAACATAAGATGAAATGAGGGAAATGAGAATAGGTTATGAGCTTCAGGAGAAATTTCCAGGCTTACGGGTCAGAAGCTATGGAAGAGGTGTTATGGGGAATAAAGTATCCAGGGTGGTGCTGCGGAATTTCCAGCAGAGGAGGAAAAATGCTAATAGAATCTTTGAAGGTGGAAGTAGAAGAGGGGAGGGTATAGCGAAGGGAAGGGTGTTGAGAACTACGGAAGGTATGGGGGATATGCTGAATGGTGGTTTGGGAGGGGGAGAGGTCTTGGGAGATCGAGGATTGGAGGATAAGTGGGGGTTTGTGAGGAGAAATCTTGGAGGAGGAGAGTCTGGGAGGCGGTGAAGAGTAGATTGGAGAAGTCCCAGGTATTGATGGGCTGGGAGATTTATATGTCATTAACGTATTTGAGGGGTTGCTGACAGTTGATGAATGAAATGAAGAAAGATGAGGATATATGGGGAAGTCAGATGAGACAGGTTCTTGTTTAGTGGCAAAAGGGAGGGATCAGGTGGGTCTAAAATGATTATAGGAAAGCTTTGTTAATTGGATTATAAGATTTTGCTAAAAATTGGCCAATAGAATAAAGTTAGGTTGAAAGGTATATTGCATGAAGGTCAACTGGGGGTTCCTGGGAGGACATTAGAACAGGGCATAGGTGGATAAAGCAGTTTATTGACGAGACGCAAGGGTGTTGAGTTTGGACTGGCAAAGTCTTATGATAAGGTGAATAGGAAGATGTTATTGGATATTCTGGACGAAGGTTTTGGAGGAGGTGGTGGTTGGTTAGGACTTTGTATGAGGGCTTTAATTAGATACAAATAAATGGAGTGTAGGGAAGCGGTGAAATGAATAGGGTATCAAGGACGGTTGCCCTTTGTCTCAAATATTGTTTACATTAATGGGATCCGTTTATAGATTAGTTGAGGAGGGGTTAGGTAAGGGGTAGGGAGGGAGAGGAGGTAGGAGAATCATTGATATATGGAACACAACAGTTTTAGTTCATTCTGAGAGGCAGCTTTGTGTCATCAATGGGTTGGTGGAATTTTTTGGGAGGGCAAGGGATGAGAGTTAATAGGGGTAAGTCTAAATATTGGAGGTCGGTTGCTGGGTGGGAGGGACGTTGGGGGGTAGGAAGGTTGGGGTTGTGTGCAGTCCATTAAGATATGTGGGGTCGTTTTCTGTGCAGATCCGGGGAGGCAAGGAGGGTTAATTCATTGGTGGTGGATGCGGCAATTGCACGTATGAGGGTTGGGGTGGGGAGGTAACCTTTGCAAAGGGCGATGGTGGTTAATGTATTGGTGTATTCTAAATTTTGGTTTGGCGGTAGTTTATCCGTTATTGGATGTGATGGAAGCGTTTATTGAAGCATGTTTTGAATTACGTGGGATTTGGTAGGCACTGACTGAGTAGGAGTGGTGGAATAGGGTTAGATGGGGTGGGGTGGGGTTGGTGCCTTTGAGGAGTAGGTTGAAGGTGTTTTCATACGGCACAAGTTTTAATGAGAGGTGGAGAAAGGGGGGGAGAGTAGATTAGTAATGAAGGAGGTCCGGAGGTGGTGGGAGGAGGATGTTTTGTATTGTGAGGCAACATTGAGGGCTTTGTTGGTGATGCAAGAGCCCGGGAAGTGTAAGGTTAAGAGGTTGGATAGGATGGGGAAGTGGAGAGTGGTGCAGGGTAATGAAACTTATTCTTTATAGTTGGAATGAGATTTGGAAAGGTTGGGTAAATTAAAGGATCCAAAGGTGAAGGAAAGGGTTCCGTTTTTAACAGGGACATTAGCATCTAGGGAGCAGTTATATGTTATGGGGTTAATCGGGATGGGAGGTGATCAGGTGGGGAGGCGGATACGCTTTTCATGCAATTTACTTTGGAGTATGAGGGTCTGGAGGGATTGTTTGGGTGATTTTGAGGTTGGTGGGAGGTGGGGGTTCAGTGTTACGACTTTGAGTTTAGATTTAGGGCATTTGTCAGAACATGGAGAGGTTTCATTTTGGTGATGGATTTTATCCATATATCTTGGGGGATGAGGGAGGTGGGGGAATGTCTCAATTAGGGCTTTAGGTGCGGGGTTTTATAGGACCAAATGCAGGAATAGGAGGTGTATGGTGATGCTTGGAGACAGCTTTGTGAAAGAATACAGGGACTTAACGATTAGGGATATGTTGAGGTGGGTGGGGTGATTGGTTTGGGGGCAGTAGGGAGGGAATGGGGGGAGGTGGGTGGGTTAATGGGGTGTGTGGCATGGAGATGGTGGGCAGAGGGGTGGGTAGGTGGAATATGTGCGGTATGAATGTATGGGTGTAAGTTACAAGTAGGTAGGGGGTCCCTTGTGTTTCGGAGGATTAATCCATATAGGTTATATATAACAAACCATGCATGTTGTTTACGCACGGGTGGTGAGACTCGGGATCATATGTGTGAAATATGTGGTGGCTAGTATACGGGTGTTCTTTTGATGACTTGTCCAAGGTGTGGTTTCATTTTTCAGTACAGGCTTCGTGAGAAGATTTATGTACTTATAGTTTAGAGGTGTAAGTAATATATGCCATTATTACATTGAAAGGTATTGTACTGGTTTGTGTTGGGTCATGTCAGGAAGGTTTATTTGTACAGCCTGTGAAGTAACATGTATTTAGGTGTGACCTTGAGAAGTCAGAAGTGACGAGGTGTATCTGTTTATTTTGTATTATTCCTGATATATCTGTTGGTTAAGTCATTATGGTAGTGTAGTAACTTGGTGTGTTGGGTTATGGGTAGGATAATTTATATTATGTTGTAGGAATATTTCTTTTAGCCAAACAATACACATGTGTAATTTATATGTTATTTGAGGTATTTGGGAATTAGGGTGGTCGGAGGGGTTAGGATGTACATATGTTGTTAATCCATATATGTGTTTTGTTGTTTGGGTTATGTATGTAAGGGTGTTGGGGTTGTGTAGTACCAACACCAAGGATTTTTCTTGTGTTGGTATAGGATAATATACCTTTTAAGCGATATTCGTCGCTTTAGGCGGTGGGTTGAGACGGGTACCTTGCTGTTGGTACAGAGGAATCTACACTTGGTTTATGTTTGGGTGACCGATAGGTGTTATTGGCGCCTTAATGTAATGATTTTGGGGTTATTATTATGTGGTTATGTATGTCAAAGTTTTTGTAAGGCATACTTGTTTATTGGTGGTGGAACACCATTGTATTTGTATATAAGTGTTACCAATAAAATAAAAAAAAAATCCTTTTACAAGGATTAACAAAGCAAATTCTAAGAATGTACAGAATGTACTCACTGAGATATGAGTATATGTCAGTGAGTACATTCTTAGAATTTGCTTTGTTAATCCCTGTAAAAGGAATTAAAGAATTCCTAACATAGTTCTAATTGTGGGGTGATAAGCTTTAAACCTAGTTAATTAACCAACAGTAATTTGACCTATCAGTGAGACACTGAGTGTAATTACACTATTTCTATCAGTGCACACATATTATGAGAATATATACAAAGTATGAAACTCCTCGTAGTGGTGGTTTAGTAGTCAGGAAACAGCAATGTCTCCAGGCACGGGTCTCAAGCAGATGATTACCCGTCCTGTGTGTTAGTGTGACTTTGTAAATGGTCCAAGTCGGACCGAAACGTCGTCGTAAGCTCCTCTTTTTATATGTGCGGGTTGTGTGTGTATTGTGCCTTTTTTTGTTATTCATTAGTTTAAGCTTACCCCGGTTAGATCTTATTCCCCATTGAATAAACACAACCAAATAGTGAATTCTAAGATAAGATGACACTCTTACATGTATCCTAAATACAATTTTATATTTTTCATTCACTAGGAAACAAGAGTGTATACTGCCATGAGTAGTATAATAGATGATGACCCGCTCACTGCTAAAACAATCGCTGGCCTACAGGGGCTAATTTTTATTGGTGAAGGGAGGATAGTGAGAGTGGATGGTGAATGGAGTGGTATTAGAGTATGTTTTGTGGGTGTTTACATGCCGGCAGAATTTTCCAGGAGGGTGAAGAATGAGTTTGTTAATGAGTACTTGGTGTATGCATTGGGTGGTCTGCCAGGTGTAACGATAGTTGGTGGGGATTGGAACTGTGTTATCCGGCATAAGGATCTGGAGCCAAAAGGTGCGGGATGTGTGCTTGAATCATTGAGGGATGTGTTCAATTGTGTAGGATTAAAGGATGTGGTCGATGGTCGGGAGAGAGTGCATTATACGTATCTTCGTAAGGAATATGCGGTGCGGTTAGATAGGATGTATGTTTCGGATTTGGTGACGGTTGATTCTGTACAAATGATTGATGTTGGATTTTCTGATCACAGGGGTGTATTGGTGGATGCGAATTGGGTGGGTGCAGTTAAATGGCATAGGGGTTACTGGAAGTTGAATGCAAAGTTATTGATTGGGGTGGATAAGCAAGAGGCTTTTGTGCAGTGGTGGAGTCAGTTGTGGAAGGAGGGTAAGGTTAGGATAGAGGGAGGGGGGTGTATCATTGACTGGTGGGAAACAGTGGCGAAGGTGGGCATTAAAATTTTTTTTATTGCAATGAGTAGAGAGGAACAGGGATGGATGTATGGGATGCAAAATTATATAGAGGGATTGCTGGCTAGGTGTTACGAGAGGAATGGTCCTCATATGGAACGGAGGTAAGAATTGAAGAGCAGGTTAAGGGAATTAAGGAATGAAAGGTTTGATGCCTATAGGTTAAGGGCAGGTGTGGAGGATGTGTTATGGGGTGACAAACCCTCAAAATATGTTCTGGGTAGGTGTAGGAAACGTAGGGAAGGTATGACTGTTAGTAGTGTGGAAGTGGAAGAATCTTTTGAGAGTTATGTGCAGGGACAGAGGTTACGGACAACGGAGGCGATAGGCGTATACTATATGGATAAATGGTTTGGGAGGTATTGGAGGAGTGAGGGAGTGAGCGTGAGGGAGAGGTGTCAGCTTATGGAGGGTATAGGTACGGTGGTGGGGGAGAGTGATAGGGAGGGTATGGAGGGTACATTGGGGAGGCTGAGGTATGGGAGGCGGTGGACGAGGCTGGTAAGGGTAAGGCGCCGGATTGATGGTATAGTTAATGAATTCTATAGGGTGTACTGGAATGTGTTGCGGGAGTGTTTGGTGTGGCTGTTTAATGCCATGAAGGAACAGGGAAGTATGGGTGATGAACAGTGTATGGGTTTGGTGGTGCTGGTTAAGAAAGGAGGTAATGGTGTTAAGATGAGTGATTATAGACCGTTAGCAATGATGAATGCTGACTACAAGATTTTTGTGAAGGTTTTGGGAAATAGGTTTAAGAGGGTATTAAGTAGTGATAGAGAAGGGACAGTGTGGGATACCGGGGAGGTGCATGATAGAGGGTCATGAGAGGATAAAAGAGCATATTAGAAGTAGTGCTAGGGGGGTGTGTTAGCTATTGATTGGAGGAGGGCGTATGATAGTGTGGAGAGGGAGGTGCTTTACGAGATAATGCGGATGCAGGGGTTTGGAGAGGAGGTGGTGGGGTGGGTCCGGACTGTGTATGACAAGGCGTGTATGAGGGTGCAGGTGAATGGTAGGATTGGGGTGAGAGTACTGATGGGGAAGGGTATTTGGCAGGGCTGCCCTCTCTCAGTGTTTATTTGCATGCATGCAGGATCCTTTTACAGGATGGTGAGAGGAGTGGGGAATGGTGAGGACGGAGGTGTGGGGATGGAAGGGTGGGGTGGAGGAGGGAGGGTGGGTGTGGAGGGTATGGGGGAATTGTAGGTTATGTGGATGACACGACTGTGCTTGTGGGTAGTGAGGCAGGTTTGGTATATGTTGGATGCTTAATTAAAGTTTTTTGTAGAGCGACTGGGATGAGAGTAAATGGGGCTAAGACTCGTTTATTGGAGATAGGTAATTGAGTAGGGGGAGGCTTGGGGAGAGGTATGGGTGGGTAACAGTCGATAGCGTTAAGATTTGTGGCATAGTATATATGTGGGATGAGGTAGTGGCGCGTGGGGTGAATTCTGGAGGGGTTGTGAGGAAGGCGATTGATAGGATGAATGGTTGGAGACCGGGGGATTTAACTTTGCATCAGAGAGTAATTGCTGTGAATATGTTAATATATAGTAAGATTTGGCATGTGACTGTTGTTTATCCGTTACGGTTGGAGGATGTTAGGGAGTTGGAGAGTAGAGTTGTGCGTTATATTTGGGCGTATGGGAAACCTTGGGTAAGAAAGGAGGTAGTTTGCAATAGGGTAGGGAAAGGAGGATTGGGGTTGATAGCACTAGAGCGGAGGGTGATATGTATGTATGTGAAAAGGTGTGTTATTCGATGGCGTGGTGTAGTGGAGGGTAGGGAGTGTATGATAGCGGAAGAAGTAGGTAGGTGGTGGAGTGGGAGAATGTTGGAAAAGTGTTGGGACCTATTGAGGAATATGATGGTGGTTGAAAAGCGCATACCTTGAAGTCAGGGAAGTTGGAAATATTGGGGTGGGTGAATGTGTGGTGGAAGGTGTCGGGAATATCCTATTTATGACTGGTGTAATATTTGGAAGGGGTTTAAGGGCCTGTTGCTAAAGGCTAGGGATAGGGAATTGATGAATAGATTCTTACATGGGGCGGTGGCCTCGAAGGAGGTTTGTTCAGGATGGGTATAGTGAGGGATGGGGTTGTGAGAGGTGTGGAAGCAGGAGACTGGTTTGCATGTTATTTATTTTTGTGAGTATTTGGATTCAGTAAGGGAATGGATGGGTAGGGTATTGAGGAAATTGAGTGGTGGGGGGGTGTCTGTGTTGAGGGTGATTAGTTTGGATATAGGTGGTATGAGTTCGCAGGTGAGGTGGGGCCTGTTGAATATAATGGTTGATTTTGTGTGTGTTTCGTGGCAAATGAAAACCACGGTTGGGAGGGAGCGTATTGCGGTGCTGGCTGGGAGTATGATAGCTACTAGAAATCGAAATAGGTGTGTGTATGGAGGTAGATGGGAGCGGGTTTTCGAGTTATACAGAGATATGTCGTTAAGAGACCTGTTGGGGGCGTAGGTGTGTAGATTGTAAGGGCTTGACATCGGTATTTTGGGGGTGTTTATTAGGTATTAGGTTAGGATGTTTTGTGGGTTAGTGTGGGTGGGTTGGGGTGTAATGATTAGTTTAATGATTAGTTTTTTGGGAGGGATAGCAGTAGAGGGGACGGTAGACTTGAGTGTAGTTTTGCACGAGTGGGTGACAGCTGACGTAAGGTAGATTAATGAAGTATAGGTTGCATAGATTGGTTGATACTGTGACATCGACATATGGTTAATATGGGTTCAGGGGATATGTGAAGGTTTGCTTATTATGGTGCGGTGTTGTTTTTTTTTTTTGTGTGGTTGTATGAATTTATATTATGTTGTCATATTCTGTTAAAGTAAATGAATGTTGTGTGTGGTGGCTTAAGAGTAGTCACTAAATTTTTGCCTAGTGACGTTACTCCATACTGTTCATGTACGAGTGTGAGGTCTGTTTGGAGTCTATTGGATGGTATGATGGGATACGACCATGTAAGGTCCTCATGGTGAGGATAACAGTCTACAGAGTAGTTATGGAATTATGGGATATGTGTATTACTGTATTATGTTGTGGTATTTTTTGATGGTTATGTTATTTGCAAAATGTTTTATGCGATTACACCTTATGTGTTATGATTTACAATGTATATGATCCGCTATATTCTGTTGTTCATGTATATTGTCTACGTTGTGGTCAGGTATGTATATATAGATGGTTATTGTAAGCGGATGTTGACGTGTAGTCTACACATGTCCAGCATAGTGTTGATATGCATTGTTTTGTACTGGTTTGTTTTTATGGAATATAAAAACAAAATGGTATAGTGCGAGGAGGGATCTTGAAAGATCGGCATGAGATCTTTATCGGAGTTTGGGTGGTGGTTGTTGACATGTGGTGATGTTATGGGTGCTTGTATTGTTGTTTAAGAGGTGTCTTGATTTGGTGCTATCTGTTATTGGCAGATTAATAACTGGCGGATGCCTATGTGTTATGTTGTTGCATAGGTGTGGAAATATTTATTTATCGATTATTGTAAGGTGATACTTTATTGTCATGTCCTGTTATTGTAAATGAATGTAGTATGTGGAGGCTTATGAAGAGTCACTGCGTGTTTTGCCTAGTGACGTTATATATTATTCAAGAATTAGTTATTTTATACTGTTTATGAACGAGTGTTAGGTCTGTTTGGTGTTTATTGGTTTGGATTATGATGGAATATGAATATGTATGGTCCTCATGGTGAAGATAACAGTTTAAAGTGTTGTTGTGGATTTATGGGGTTTGTGTTTTACTGTTTCGAAGTTGTAATTTGTTTTGATGCTTATGTTTTTGCAAAAAGTTTTTATGTACGGTACACCTTTAGGTGTTAAGATTTACATTGTATATGATAACATATTATATGTATGTTCATGTATATTGTAACTGATGTTGTCAGGTCTGTACATATAGATGTTTATTGTCAATGGATGCAGCCGTGTAGTCTACACATGTTTAGCATATTGTTTATATGCATTGTTTTGTACTGCTTTATTTTAATAAAATAAAATTTTTTTTATTTCGTTTGATAATGAGGTTTTAATGCTTATCGACTCGACTATGATCATAAAGGCTACGTGTAACATTTTCACCACCAGACAAGAGAACCTTAATCCCTAAAATAAGGATTAAAGTTTTGGAATAAAGAGGCCTATGTGTCTTTCCAACTTGTCGGTATTGTATGCCATTTTGATATTCAAGGATTTTAGTAAACTATATATATATATATATATATATATATATATATATATATATATATATATATATATATATATATATATAGGAATAGGTAAAATTTAGTCAATTAGCAAGAACTCATTTAAAATTAAGTCCATTCTCAAATTTTCTCTTATACGTTTAAAGTTGTATGCAAATTATAGTTGTATGCAAATTATATGCAAAGCTAAAAGGGAACAAAATAGATAATAATACATATATCAACTATTATTTTTATGGGAACGATTTTTTAAATACTAATATTGGCTAAAATACAAATGGTAATATGTACAGTAATGCAAAAAATACAATATTTTTGAAACAATAAATATTTTGTAAATGCTACACATTAATTTCCTAATTATCAAATTGACAGTTTAGTAGTCCTACCTTGAGGTACTCTACTCCCTTTGTCACATTGAGCAAGATTAAAAGCAAAGTTTGAAGAGAACAATGAAAGCTAAATATGTCACAAAACCTTGTAGGGAGGCAGTTGGAGGCGAACAGGAATAGTTACAACACACAGTTGAAACGGCAATGACCGTGCTGCTCATTTATTCTCTTAGAGGAGTGTAGGCCTAACGAGGTGGTGAAGTTGGATAAGTTGTGTGTATTGCAAAGGTAGGCGGGGTCTACCTGCTTGGGAGGTCGTCTCATGTTGAGCCAGCGCACCACGACGAACTCTCCCAGCGCGGCGAAGATGAACACCATGCAGCCTGCCATCCACACGTCGATAGCCTGCAACGCACAGGAAGAGTCAGCACTTAGTGGTGTGTGAGCCTTTCTATATCAACGTGTGTACATATTCACCTGGCCGCTACTGGCTTCACCTGACTTACTGGTTCACGCTCCTGGCTTCGTGAGCACTTTCATACCAATTTTTAAAAGCTGTGTTTGCATCCTGTCTCGGTTTCATGGTCATTCCACTTCTTGATCGCTCTGAGGCTGAAAAAATATCGGCGACTCATTTGTGTTTTTAACGTAAAAGTGTTCAGTCGTATACCTAGTTCCCGCTTCTCTGACAACCTATCACTGTCCACAGTATAGGTTCCTAATGAATATATTGAACGTCGTTACCACGTGTTCCCAGATGCTTATGCTTGTGTGTGGGTGCGGGGTGAAGGGATAGAGCATTCCATTAACAACAGGAAAATTAGCATTAGAACACTAATAGTTCTATCTTTTGTACAAAAATATTCTCATCTTCAGAATGCCGTACATTTATTTCATGTGGTATGAATTCTTGGCCAAAGGAGGAAAGGGCAGGCTAGATAATATCTTTCTGCTGTGAGAGATTAAACTGATTAACTGATTAACGATATTAGTCGCTCCCAACCTTGGAGGTGAACTGGTGAGCTGTGGTGTCCCCTAGCAGTGAAACTGAGAAACTTTGTTTTCACCAACATGGTGGGCAGTTACCGGCGACGTGTGAACACTGTTTGCATCGATTTGATTCAGGGAGCTGTGTACCTCGATAATGCTGAGGTTCTCCTGCCTTTGATTATACGGGATACTTATGGGATCCCAAGTGCAGCTTTATATGGGATTTCCCTGAATGGGGCCACCAGGATCTTCGTAAAGTTTGCCTCCACCAGCACATATGAGAAAATTGTGGAGCAGTTCAAAGAAAAGAGCATCGTCATCAACACAGGGCTGGAGGTACGTCTACACGATGTATCTGCATATTATTCATGGATTTGAATAAGGAACATTCTGTTTGAGGCTGTTGAAGAGGATGTCAGGCGTGTCTTCAGTCAGTACGGGGTCATTCATGCGGCCACCGTGGAATGGTGGGCCCAGGGAATCTATGCAGATATGCCGGAAGGGTCCTACTCCCTCAAGATGACCCTGAGGCGGCAGATTCCAGTCATACGTCCTAATGGAGGCTTTTCGTACACAGGTTTACGTAACGTATACTGGGCAGCTAAGGACGTGTCATCTCTGTGGTGCCCCGGGTCATGTGGCGGCGACGTGTGAGCGACGTAGGGAGTGGCAGTAGGGCCGGGAAGGAGGAGCCATTCGGGATGAGAAGGTTGGGTGTGAGGAACCTGTAACTCGCGTGCCATCAGCTGCGACGGTTGCCTTGGCTGATGCATCCGTCATGGACAGTTGGAGTGCAGCTATTGAGGCGGCTGAGGAGGAGGCCGTTTTGACCTTAACCCCGGCATCGCATATTGTGATGCAGGATCCAGGTCGGGATGTCTCGGGTGACGAGCAGGCGGTGGTGGAGTCTGTGTTATCGGTTCCCAGTTTGGAGGAGATCCAGAGGATTCTCGAGCACCCACTGCCAAACGGGTTACTAAGTCCAACGGTGGACTCACCTGTGGAGTTGGAGCATTCAGTGTGTGTGGACAGTAGTGGTGCGAACTTTGCTGACCGCAGGTCTGTGGTTACAGTGGAGGTGGAAGTGCATAGAGAGGATAGTGAAGGGAAATAGAAGTGGCGGAAGTATCCCACAAATGTTTCAACATTATTGTTAATGGCCTTAGAAAGGAGGTAAAGAGGAGATGGGTAGAGATAACACTCAGACGCATGAATGTTGATGTTTGCTTCTTTCAGGAGCACAATTTCAGGTGTGGAAGGGACTTATGATTGACAGGTTATACATGTTATACGGGGAGTCAAATCTCAAGGGTGGGGTTGTTGTGGGGATCCGTGAGACCAGCCCCTTCAGGTTAAAGGCGTGGGGGGGAGGGGGAATAATTGTTAGGGTAGAGGGAGTGGGGTGACATACAGGTGTGTTTTATCGGGGTATATATGCCAACAACTAACAATCGTCGGGTGAAGGAAGAGTTTGTTCGTGATTTTTTAGTTTACACTTTGCGGGGTCTTCCTTTTGTCATCGTCATCGCAGGTGATTGGAATTGCATGATTAGAGAAAAGGATGTGGAACCTAGGGGGGTGGGTTGTGCATTGGGGGTCTTGAGGGAGGTGTTGCAGGCGGTCGGGGTGGTGGACGTAGTTAGGGGGGTGGGTGGCAGGTGGAAAACACTTATATTAAACTTGGTTACGCAGCACGGCTGGATCTGGTTTATGTGTTGGGTGCGGTTCAGGTCAGTGCTGTATCTTGTGAGGATCTGGGTTACTCGGACCATAAAGGCATTATGGCTGAGCTGGGGTGGCAAGGAGCAGTGAGGATTTACCCTAGCTACTGGAAGTTGAACGAACGTTTGTTGCAAGGGCCAGATCATCGGGAGATTTTTGCGGAATGGTGGGGAAGGTTCTGGGATGGGAGTCAGGGGGTTGGTGACGTGGTGGATTGGTGGAACGTGAGAGCAAAAGTAGCCATCAGGGAATTCTACAAAAGGGTGGGTGGGGAGGAGGCATGTTTTAGGTTGGAGATGCAGAGGTATTTGGAGGGGCAACTAAAGGAGTGCTATGGGGGAGTTGGGAGATATCCATATGCAGAAATTGAAAATCTTAGGATGCAACTGAGGGACATACAAAATGAAGGATTTCATGCTCTGAGGGTGCAAGGGGTTTAGAGGAAGTACTTTAGGGGATAAACCCTCGGCACTAGTTTTACATAAGTTTCAAGTCCAGAGAAAGGGGATGACAGTTATGTCTTTAGTGGTTGAGGAGGATTTGGGAGGGTATAGCTGTGGGCAGGTACTTCACACAATAGATGCCATGAGTTGCTACACTGACAAATGGTTTTAGCACAAATTGGGTTGGAGGGAAGGTGATGAGCACACAAGTGAGATGGTTTTGGAGGGTATCATTTCGAGACTAGGTACGGAGGAAAGGGAGCTAATTGAAGGATGTATTACTGAAGAGGAAGTGTGGCAGGCAGTGAGGAGCCAAAAATTGGGGAAAGTGCCAGGTCTCGATGGGATTTCGGGGGACTTTTATGTGGCCCATTGGGAGGTTTTATGACAGGTGATGGTCAGGGTATTCAATGATATGAAGTTGCGGGGCAGGATGGGCAGGGAGTTAGATACGGGGATCATGGTTTTAGTGCCTAAGAGAAGTGGCTGTGGACTCTTCGGGCGTATAGGTCAATCACGTTATTATGTGCTGACTATAAAATTTTTGTGCGTGTTTTAGCAAACTGCATGAAGAAGGTTTTGGGGAAGTTATTGGAGGGTGGGCAGTATGGGGTCCCAGGACGCAGCATGAGGGAGGGACATTGTAGGATTAAACGTTTCATTGAGGGTAGGGGGCGGGGGGTGTCGTGAGGCTGAATTGAGAAACAGCCTACGACAGTGTAGATAGGGGCATGTTAATGGGTATATTGTTGAGTCAGGGGTTTGGAGAGGAGGTGGTGGGATGGTTGCACACTTTGTATGCAGGAGCTAGAGTAAGAGTACTGGTGAATGGGAGAGTGGGGTCCATGGTGAGCATGGAACGAGGGTTGCGACAGGGGTGCCCCTTATCGCAGCTTCTGTTTGCGTGTTTGCAGGATCCCTTTTACAGGCTGGTGTCGGAGGGCATCAGGGAGGGAGGTTGTGAGCTAGGAGGAGGAGCGGGAATTATTGGTTACGGGGATGACACCACCATTTTAGTGGGTAGCGAAGAAGGATTGGGAAATGTCAACAGAATCATAGAGGTTTTTGGGTGGGCAACAGGTATGCAGGTGAATAGGGCAAAATCGAAGTTGTTAGAGGTAGGAACATGGGTGGAGGGGCGTTGGGGCAGAGGTTCGGGTGGGTAACAGTTGATAGATTAAAAATATGAGGGGGGACTTTTGGTAATGTGGCGAGCATGGCACGTGAGATTAATTCCTCTGCGGTGGTTGACGCGGCTTTAGGTAGGCTGGCGGGATGGAGGCCGGCCAAGGTAACCCTATTGCAAAGGACGATTGTTATTAATTCTTTGGTGTATAGTAAGCTTTGGTATGTCACCGCCATATATCCCCTCCTGGAAAAAGACATCCAGCACTTGCAGGACAGAGTTTTGCGATTCATTTAGGGTTTTGGGAGGCATTGGTTACGAAAGGAGGTGGTAATGACAAAGGTAGGGAAGGGAGGTATGGATCTGATACCTTTGCATAGGAGATTAATGGGGTTATATGTTAGGCAGGAATTTATAGCGAGGGGTGGGTATCGGGGGGCAAGGGTGGATAGAGTCATGAGGGAGGTTAGGCGCTGGTGGCAGGGCCGGGACCTGTCGGTGTGTGAGGCGATTCTGAGGCATCTCCTGGTGGTCCCGGATCCTGGACGGGTAAAATTGAGGAGTTTGGATAGGGTTGGAATGGGGGATCTGGGGGTGCTAGGGGAGGAGGTTTATCCAAGGTATAACTGGAATGTTACGCGGTACTGGTTCAGACAGCTGAAGTTGCCTCCCAGAGTGCGAGAAACAGGGTATCGTTTTCTTCATGCATTCTCGCTTCGAGGTTGCATCTTTTTGTGATGGGTTTGGCAAGTGATGGGTTTTGTACGCATTGTGAAATGCTGGATACGGCTTTTCATGTTGTGTATTTTTGCGAGGGTTTGGGAGGGTGAGGGAATGGTTTACTGGGATAATTAGGTGGGTGGGGGGATTAGTTTATCGGTTCTGCGGATTTTAAGTTTAGATGTGGTGGGATGTCGAGAGAACGTGCGGCGTGTGGTTACGTATTTGGTTTTAGATTACATTTATGTGTCATGGGGGATGAGGGAGGTGAGAAGCGAGGCGCGGATCCGGGCCCTAGTTACTCAGTTTTATAGAACTAAGTGTAGGAATCAGGGGTTGTATGGTAAGGTGTGGGATAGAGATTTCTCTTAGGGGTATAAACGGCTTTCGATAGGAACGTTACTAGGTTAGGTTTGTATAGGTTTGCAGGGGTTGGTCTCCAGGAGGGGTGAGGATGGGGTATGAAAGTTGTCAGGTGGAGTGCATGTATGGGGGGCGGGAGGGGGTGGTGGGAGGAGGGTGGGTGCAGGGTTTGGGGTTCCCGGGGTCCCTGTGTTGTATTGACAGGGTATGGTGCAAGGTGTGGCTGATGACTCAGACGAGGGGGTCTTCATCCTGGGTATCAGGGGTTTTCCGATGGGGGTTTGCCCTACCTCAAGGTCCTGGGGTTTTGGTTAGGGAGGTTTTTTTTTGACGTTCCGCACTTTATAGATGAATAGTTTTTGTCCCATGAGTTACCTGGGAAAATTGTTATCATATTCTCATGTTTGATTGAAGTAGTTTTACGTTTTTGCATCATAATTCATTAGGCTTCTTAGGGTGCCGTATTATGGCAATGTTAGTTCCTGTGTTTCCCTGTGTTTTACCTATATTGATGTTTTGTGCGCTTGCCTTGTGGTGTGGCTACTGATGTATTTTGAAGATGCTTCTTGTTTCTGGTGTATTGATTTCCGCATCCTGTACGTCGTGTCCCTTTTAACCAAAAGGGTAAACCCATTGTATGTACCCAGTTTTTTTATGTTCCCACATTGGGTTTATTTGATATGAAATTTGACTTAGATGAATGTGCATGGTAAAGTATCAAGATTATTGTTATATGAGTTTTTTTTAGTCATTATGTTTTGCTATTTTCTTGTGCAGGACTGTATATGTATGTCCTATGTTTAGATTTAAAGGGGTTTGGTTATGTGTCCTCACGATATCACGGAGATAACTGATATTTCTATTCTGTGATTTGCCGGTATGGATCCCGGCCCGGGTCTCTTCCAATTTGGCGACCAGGCATCGGCTCCCCGGAAGGGAAGTGTCATGTATCGACGTTAAAGGTACATGTGTGGTATTCCTTTGGTGGGAAGAGGGGTCCTCTCGAATCTATGGACAAACGACGTCCCAAAAGGTAGTTGCTCCAATGGTGGTTGGTGCAGGGTACAACGGAGGCCCCCAGCAGGCCTTCACAGCAACGTCAGCGGGGGGGGCGGGTGATGTGCAATGACTGGGAGTAAGGTCTCCAAATCTTTAACAGCCAAGTAGACCAGATGTGCCGCCTCATCTTCCCGAGCCCGCCCCACCGGGGTCATCGGGAAGTGTCTGCAGTGAAGGAACAATGTAGCTGGGCAGTCCAACAGGTAGTGCACCAGGGGTGTCGAAACCATCCGGTCACAGTGGGCACAGAGCTCCTCTCTTGCCCATTCAATGATCCGAGCAGCGGTGGGATACCCTAAGCGCAGGCGGTGGACAGCCACCCGCAGCTCCCTGGCCTGCTTCCAAATGGTTGGAGGGGGTGCCCTGTGAGTCGCCCTGTCATACCAGCGGCGACTCCGGGAATCCCCAGGGTCAGGAAGTAGGCGCTTGGCCGCACTGGTAGCCCATATCATAATCTGGCTGAGGCCTAATGGAGAGTGCAACACGTGGCTGTGCATCGAGCGTTGCGTCCTTAGCAGCCTCATCTGCTGCATGAGCGTCTGCAGGTCGCCCCGAATGGACGTGAGTAAGTGTATGTTATCCCTTGGCTCTTTGTGCAGAATTGCCTGGATTGCTGACTTGGAATCAACATGGATGACGGGAGGATGCTGATGGTCTGCAAGTGCATGCTGCAGAGCTTGTTGAACGGCATATAGCTCAGCCTGGAGGATGGTGCAATGGTCTGGAAGGCGCCATCCTACTGTCCGATTGCTGTGGAACATCCCAGCAGCTGTGCGGCCCGCTTCTGGGTCTCTGGAGCCATCAGTGTAATACGGCACACACCCAGGGCTTTCCACACCCGTAATGCTAGCTGAAGCAAGACGTTGCAGAATGTGCTGGGGACAATGCCCTTTGCTGCCTGGTAGGGCTGTCCAGTGTACTGCCAACAGCTCAGGCTCCCAAGGAGGCGGCACCGTGTAGTTCGCTGCAGGTCTGTCGCAGCCTCCATCCTGGAGCAATGGCATGGGCAGGAGCTTGTGGCATCTGCAACTGACCACAACCACCGGCGGTCGCGGTGCATTGGTACGACATGTCCCTGGTAGACCGCATATCCCTCATCAGTTTGTCAGCTCCCGGAGGCGGAGGTAGCTACCTTTTCAGCTACAAGTTGGATCCTGTCCTCAAGGGGCTGTAGCTGCACCTCGAAGTTCAGAGACACAGCATTGGCCCACCTAGGCGCCCCCAGCATGGCCGGTACAGCTGTGTTTTGGACCAAACAGAGACACTTGATGTTCCTGGGCCTGGCATGAACCAGAGCAAGCGCCCCGTAGTCGATGAGCGAGCGTACAGCCTGTATGTAGAACAACCTCATGACCTCGAGGCTGGCCCCGACCTTAGGGTTGGCCATGGCACTCATTGCCCTGACCCTCTGCAGAGCTCTCTCTTTGATGTGGCGTACATGTTTCTGGAAGGTGAGGCGCCTGTCGATGTAGATGCCAAGGTACCTATAGCTGTGAACCCATTCCAGGTTGATGCCCAGGATCCGCAGCCTCTCATTGGGTTCCCTAGTGCGAAGGATCATGGCTTTGGATTTTGCTGCAGATATCTTGAGCCCTAGGCGACGGCAAGCGGAAGCCAGCAGATCAAGATCCTCCTGGGCTCGCTGCAAAAGCCGGCGCTTCCACGATATGACAAGCGCCAGGTCATCGGCGTAGCTGAGCAGGAAGGTGCCCATGGAGAAAGGCAAGCACACAAGCTGGTGCATCAATACATTAAACAGGGTGGGACTAAGCACCCCGCCCTGCGGAGTGCCGTTTTCGAGGGTCTTGAGAGAAGAGGTATGCCCCTGGAAACGGACCCTGGCCCGCCTGTCCTGGAGATAGGATTGAAGCCATGCAAGCAGCCTGCCCTTAACTCCTCTGCGGGCCAAGACTGCAAGGACGGCAGGTGCACTGGCTAGCTCGAAAGCTTTCTCAAGGTCGAGGAAGACAACAATGCGGGCTTGGGCGTCTGACCCAATGCTGGCCAGTAGGGTGGTAGGCTTTCAAAGCTGCCCACTCCTCTGGTGAACCCATAGAGGTGTTTATGAGGAGGGCCAAGCTTCCACCTCAGTCGCTCCAGTACCGTCCTCTTAGACACCTTGGAGATGCAACTGGTGAGGGAGATGGGTCTCACACTGCCAGGATCCCCAGGTTTAGGAATCGGTATGATGTCAGCCTCCTTCCATACGGCAGGGAGTCTGCCGGCTCTCCATGTCCGGTTGATGACCCCCAGGACAGCTTCGTGACCAGATTGGCCAGACCGAGTGATCATGCCATAGGTGACCCAATCATGGCCAGGCGCAGTGTCCCGATGAGATGTGAAGGCTGCCTGGAGCTCCCGGTCAATGAAGTCTTCGTCCGTGGCATCCTTTGCCCGGCATGCCGCTTGGATCGCCCCCACCCTTCTAGGAAGGAGAGTGGCCTGGAGGTCCTGGAGATTTTGAGGCAGTTGAGCCATAGCTGCTCTGGAGGTGAAGATTTCCACCAGTTGCTCTGCCTCTGTTGCAGGATCTGGGTGCGCTCGAGCCACACCGCGACACTGCCCAGTAGCCATTCGTAGCTTGGTCCATATCTTGGATAAGGTGGTGGAGTAGCTGAAGGAGGCACACCACTCAAACCATTTAGCCTGCCGGACCCTGTGCGAGACATGGCGTGCATGCCGCACCCCTTCCCTTAGCAAACGCATGGACTCGGCCGTGGGATTGCGCCTGTGCATCTTGCGGACGACATTGATGCGGTGGTTCTGTTCCTCGATTACCTAATCGTAGAACCACCAATCACGCTTGTACGACCCACCGCCCGTAATCTGCCTCAGCTGCCAATGTGAAGGCCGCCTGTAGGTTCTGAGCCGCCTCCTCTGGATCTTCTGGTAGAGTAGTCTCCGCCCACCAGCGCTCGATGACCTCCCGGAAGCACTGCCAGTCGGCCTTCTTGAAATTCCATCTGGGGGTATGCGTGGGAGGCGGGTGCTGCTGGACCATCAGTGTAGTGACCACTGCAAAGTGATCACTGGTTAGACGGGGGTGGACCTCCCAACTAGCACTCGAGAGCAGTCGTCTGGAGACGAGCGTGATGTCCAGACGGCCACCGTAGTGATGGGTTGGTCTGCCCCATTGTTGAGGAGGGCGATCTCAGGTACATCCTCCAGCACAGTCACAAGGTGCCTCCCCGCTGCATTGGCGGGGGAGACAGAATTAAGTATTGGGTGGTGGGCATTGACATCCCCAACCACAACAAGACCCTCCACGGGGGCGAGTGTAGCCACCTCTGAAATGTCAAGGGTGGACCGAGGGCTTCTGTATATGTTGTAAACTACGAGAGGTCCATCCGGAAGGTGTAAGGTAACACAGCCTGTACCTCCACGCCCTCCCGCGGGTAAGTTTGAGTGGCTGTCGACACTGCAGCTGCATAAGCTGGGGTGCACCCTGGGTCCGGCCGGAGTAGCTGTGAATGTCCGGGTCTCCTGGCAGGGAGCCGCTGCTTGACTCTGGACGTTCGCAGGAGAGGCCTGCCCTCGGGAAGAGGCATACTGGTGAGATGGCGTGGATAGACGGTGCCCAGCAGGGGCCTGTTGCTCAGTGTTCCTGGCCTGTGGCCGCTTTTCCCAGTGACTCTGTCTTCTCGGCCATCTTGCCGGCTGGCCCTGCTATTGGCTGTGCAGCTGCAAGCCATTGACTGCCCCCTGACGCCTCTGCTGGGAGCCCAGTACCGGGAACTCGCAGGTATCGCCCATCTGTGGCATCCGTGGTGCTGCGGGTGGAGCCCATGCTGACTGTTGCTGGGCAGTTCTGAGGTTGGGCGTTGCCGCGGGTGCCAAGCCGTTCCGGTGACGCACCTGCTGCTAGCGCTGCACCATCATAGGACAGCTCTGGTTCCAGGCATGGTGCCTCTTTGAGCAGTTGGCACACTTGGGCTCTGGCCGAGAGGTCTCCCTGGTCGGTTGTTTGAGGAGTGCAATGCAGTCCTTCGAGTCGTGTGCCTTGCTGCACACTCCACACCTCTTCTCTCGCTGGCAGGTGGCTGCAATGTGATTGAACCCCTGACAGTTGAAGCACTGCAGTGGGCCTGTCAGGTACGGCCGGGTCCTGAACTTTCCCCAGACCCCAAGGTCCAGGTGCGTTGGGAGTGGGCCTTTGTGGTGTATCAGCACCTGTCGGGTGGGTACCTTGTTCACCTTGGCAGTGAGACGCTCTGCCTTGACAATATTGGGCAGTTCCAAAATGGGGTCCAATGGAAGAGGCACAGGGACATGTAAGCATCCCACCATGCTGGGATGCTTCACAACCAGCCCCTTTAGTGCCTCGTAAGAATCCTCGTCCCGAGGAATGACCAAAATCTCGTTCCGGAGAGTGAACTCGCAGCGGAACTGGAAGTGGGGGATGCCCTCCAGATACCTCACAAACCCGTAATCGGGAACCTTGAATTTGTTGAAGGTCATGGTTGCATTTGTCCGAGCAGAGCGGGAAGTCTTTCTCCCACGAGTACCTGGTCGGGCCCCAACCCCACCAGTTGAGGAGCCACAGCCTTCTGGTGGCTTTCCATGACCCCTATGTCCATCTGGGGGACCAGGTCTTCTTGGGTAGCATCTGCTGGCTGAACTAGTGGCAGATCGGCAGATACAGCAGTCTCTACAGCATCCTTGGCCTTCTTGGTGGGGGCTCCCATCGGCCCCACGTTGTCCTCCGACTCGTCCTCGCATTCCAATAAACGTTTAGGCCGCTCTCCTGGGCCTGACATGGTGACTGTAGGTGTGGGGACTGAACCAGCAGCTGAGCTGCAGACTGTGACCTCACAGCCGCCCACACGGGGCTCAGGGCTGTGAGGCTCAGGTCCCCGGAGGGAGCCCTTAGCCACCCTCACGTGGCTCACGGCTCTGACGCACTTAACACTGTTCACGAGAAACGACACTAATCCCAAGGATAACATCCGGCTCCTCACAGCCATCAGAAGAGACCTATACTCACTTGATGAGCAGGGCCGGCAAGCAACAATCAATTGGATACCAAGCCACATCGACCTTGCTGGGAATGATGCGGCGGATGGGGCGGCTAAGTCTGCCACACTTGCGGCCCAACCTGCGACTACAATTGCCATTAGCCGCAAGCAGGTGCACCTGGGGGCAGCTTCGGCAGCCAGACGCCCACTACCAGCACCGGGAGCATCTCGGAGCCGGCACTGGTATGACAGAGCGACACGTAGGGAGCCCCCACCAAACATGAGGAAACTGAACAGGGAGCTGCAAGTCAGTGTCCACCGCCTGCGCCTCGGCTACCCTACTGCAAAGCGCCTCATCGAACGCATGAGTGAGGAGCTTTGCCGCCACTGCGACCGGATGGTTCCAAAGCCTCTAGTTCACTATATGCTTGACTGTCCTGTGACGACGTCCATCCGCCGCAGGCACTTCCCGATGGCACCTGGGGATCTGACCCGCGAGGACAAAGCAGCCCGGCTGGTTTACCTGGCCACCCATGACTTGGAGACACTGCTCCCAGTCCTAGCCACCCACCCGCCCCTCGATGACGACGCCGGAGAACCCCGACGACGACCAAGACTACCCACTACAGCTATTCTTTCTTTCACTTCCTTCTTTCTTATCCCCCATCCTTCTTCTTCCTCTGTAGGTAGAACCACAGCCTTAAGTACCAAGATCTGCTGATGAAGATGCGACGTCAGAAGACACTCCCCATCATGGGGAGCCACAGCAAGAAAGAAAGAAAGAAGATGACCGACACCCTCTACCCAGGAGGCCAATGCCGGGTCACCATTTGGAGAGAGACCCGGCCGATGTACCGGCAAACATACAACAACAACAACGACACTAATCTGTGCGTAAACTAACACAGACGTATAATCCCAAGCGAAAACATAGCCCACGAAGAACAATAACGGCGTAAATCTGTGCGTAAACTAACACAGATGTCTCCTCTGCTATGTTCTATATATATCGAAAATTCCTCTGAATGTCGTCTCCAGATCCCGATGTTCTCTTTTTTTCAACTGATATATATTGGTTTAATGTATATTAAGGACTATCATGGTTTAAGTGATTTTCTAGTCAACATGTATGTAAGTTATAGGTAGTGTGTAGGAACGGAGTTGGAGTTTAGTTGTTTTTTTATGTACATTACTAGGTAGTTTTTTTTTTTTTAACTGTGTTAAATGTAATAATATGAAATGTGCACTTGTACGTGGAGATGTAAGCGATTGTTGTACCAGTTTCTCACAGATGTGCACGGGCGTGGTATTAGCATGTTGGGGGGGGTTATGATTTTGTATCATGCCGAAAGTCTTGGTTTCTTGGGGTCATTAACCTTGTTTCGGTTTATCTTATGTAAAGTAAGCATAAAGTTTTTTGTTCCTTTTGTTTGAAGGATTTACTTATGAGATAGGTTTATTTTCTTTAGTGTGTATTATTAATGTGCTGTTTAAGTATCAATTGTTCTAGGACGGCACCTTATATACTTACTTACGGTGGCTGGTGAATGTTTCTTTTTATCCTGTTGAAGGTATCGGTTTTTAGATACTAATCGTAGTCTTTATGAGAGTATATTTCCAGATGTTTGTAAAAATTGTATAATATGTTTTTAAATAAAATATAAAAAAAAAATTAACGATATTGACTAGGAGATTTTTTTTCTGCATTAAGTTAGAAATAGAGCTGAACCTAGCACTGCAAACAACTGGGCGTGATAACTATTTTGGTTAAGATTAGAACAGACAAAAAAACCCTTGAAAAAACCTTAAGCCGTAATGGCTACTGAATCTCTCGTGTAATGCATAACGATATCCTAATCGCCCTATTGCAATATAATAGCTCAGGCTGATAGTGTGATGGTGTGTATATATACAAGGGTCATGGGTGTTCTAAGTATACTTAATACTTTCTCTTATAGATCAGGGAAGCCACATGATGCAGTGGTACCTAATTTTGCTGTAAAAAAGAGGCACGTCTGTCTCACGCTCAGCAGACGGAATCAAGCCTCGTCTTGCGCTGAGTGACCCACATGAGTTTACCTCTTAACATGAATGTTTTTTTTATAAATAAATTAAGGTAGGAGGAAATCCCTGAGTAACCTGAAATGAAGAAGTAAACTCACCTTGACGTAGCCTACAGGGGGCAAGCCTTCCTTGATGCCTGTGAAGAGTGTGGTGAGTGTGAGTAGTGAGGTGACCAACAGCGTCACTCTGCCGGGGATGGCGTCCAAACCTAGCCAGAAGCTGAACCATGAGAGACACACCACCAGGAAAGAGGGCACGAACGTCTGCACCAGATGGTGGCCAATCGCACGAGAGAACTCCAGCTCAAGAACCAGCTGCCGCACCTGACGCTCACCATCTAGATAACCCCCAACATCACAATACAGTGAAAGTTATTAAGCATCAATATTTTAATCTCTTGTCAGAGATAAAAAATAGTCTTTGGGATAAATATAATACAAAAGAATAAAATCTAAAAAAATATCTACATATGGCGGTACATTTACGTAGGTAAACGAATAGTGATGACCAGAGTCTTCACACAGAAAATATTACGGAGGCAATATTAATACAAATAAAGGAAAATCTGAAAACCAAAACTGCCCCAGTCATTAGAATGATGATAACAGTAATAACCAGGAAATAACAATGAGGAAGGAATGGGAGAGCTATTGGAAGACGATAAAACAAAAGGTTTGCGTGGAACTGAACAAATGATTTACGTGTTCTCTATGAAGCCAAAGATACTCAAGAGAAGCGAAAATAGTGCAACAGCGGCTGTTGTTCTGGATGTATCATTGGCAGAGAGATCTGACAAAGAATCGCTATTGCTTCTGAGGAAGGAGAGGCACTGTGTGAAGTGCTAGCGAAAATCTAAAAGTCAAAGGAAAAAGTGCAATTGCCAGAAATGTGGAAAACAGTTCATGTAGTTCCCACATATAAGACAAGTGACCGACAGAAACGTTAAACTATGGGCCAGTATCTTTGACAGGCATGCTGTATAAGGTAATAAAGGGGATGATTAGAAGGAGTGTGGTGGAACATATGGAGAGAAATGGTCTCATAAATACAAACCAGCACGAATTTGAAGATGGTAAATCCTGATAAATTTCTATGATAGGTTGACATAAGTATAACTGGAAAATGAGGGCATGGATTGACTATAATAATAACAATTATCTTTATTTCTACAAGTACATGACACAACAATTACAGATCTAGCTGACATCAACAAGTCGACTAACACCCAGGTCCCTACTTACTGCTAGGTGAACAGGAGCAGTAGGTGTAAGGAAACATTCTCAACGTTTCACCCGTGTCGGGGATCGATTGCGGTCCCTCAATGTGAGCTGAGGACGCTACCAACAAAGCCACGAGCATTTGACACTGCTTCGTACAAGAAACTAGCCCAAAAGCTGGAGGAGCAGGCAGGGATAAAATGAAAGGTATATCAAATAACATCTCACGAAAAGGAGAAAGAATGATGGTCTGGAAAGCGGTATAAGGTGGACAAGAGAAGCTCAGCAAGGATTGGTACTGGGACCAGTTCCGTTTCTGGTATATATGAACGACATGCAGGGAAGGAGAGAGAAAATGTCCTATATAAATTCATGTTAGCAGATTTCGTGAAATTAATGATGAGAATAAAAACCGGAGAGGACAAGGAAAGCTTCCAACATGATCTAGACAAACTGCTGATGTCAGAAAGTATGATTTTGAAAACTGTAGAAGAGGAGAGAAGACCCTAAGCTGAATACAGACTCTGGAGACAGAGTCTGTGATCAAACGCTTCTTCAAGAAGGATTTTTTGGTGATACTGTTTAATCTAATGAAAGCTCTAGGGACGATGGGGAAGATGCAGCGCACAGGGGTAGTGGTATTAGTGCCAAAGGGGGAAAAAAGAGGGAACATATAGGATTATAGGCTTTGTCTTTGATGTGTGCTGATTATAAGATTTTTGCTAAAATATTGGGGAATAGATTAAAGAGGGTGATTGGGAGGATTATTGATGAGGGGCAATATGGCATACCGGGACGCAAAATGTATAGAGGACATGGGAGGATTAGGGAGTTTATAGAGGACCGAAGGGGAGGGGGTGTCATGGGGTTGGATTGGAAAGCAGCATATAACAGCGTAGAAAGGGGAATGTTGTGGATGATATTGAGGAAGCTGGTGTTTGAGGAGGAAACGGTGGGTTGGGCGGAAACGTTGTATAGGGATGCGACTGTGAGAGTGCAAGTAAATGGTAGAGTGGGAGATTTAGTGAGTATGGAAAGGGGACTGAGGCAGGGGTGCCCTTTGTCCCAAATACTGTTTGCGTGTCTACAGAACCCATTTTATCGCTTGATTTCTGAGGGTGTGGACTAGGAAGGAGAGAGGAAGAGTAGCTCAACGGGTATTGTGGGATATGTAGATGACACGACTGTATTGGTAGGTGGGAGGAGGGGCTGAGGAATGTTGGTAGGATTATTTGTATATTTGGGGAAACGACTGGTATGAGGGTGAATGGAACTAAATCGAAATTGTTAGAGGTAGGTACATAGGGAAGGGGGCAAGGTATGGGTTTGCCTTTGTTGGTCAGTTGAAAATATGTGGGGTGGTGTATATGGTAGGCGTACAGGAGGCTAGGAAGGAAAATTCTGAAAGGGTGGTGAGGCGGATCGTAGGATAGGGGGATGGAGACCAGGGTCCATTACGCTACTGCAGAGGGTAATTGTGGTAAATGCGCTAGTTTACAGTAAACTGTGGCATGTGGCGACGGTACATCCTCTGTTGCAGGATGACGTGAGGGGATTGAAGAAGAGGGTTTTGAGATATATATGAGGGTATGGATGTTCATGGTTGCAGAAGGGTGTGGTAATGAATCCGGTTGGTCAGGGGGTTTCTGGCTTATACCTTTGGAGAGAAGGTTAAAAAGTGTATATATAAAGCATGGTTACCTGAGGTTGGGGGTGAAGGGGAAAAGAGTGGGAGTAGTGCTGAAGGATGTGCAATGGTAGTGGGAGGGGAAGGAGTTGCAGGAGTGCAGAGATATGTTGAGGCATTTAATGGTTGTAAGGAAGCATAAGGGGGTGAAGGTAAGTGTATTGGGGAGAGTAGGGAGGAAGGAAATAGTGGAGAGGGAGGCTGTATATCCCGTGAATGATTGGAAGAGGATTTGGGAGGGATTGCGTAGGCTTAGGTTACGTGTGAGAGTAAGGGAATTGATGTTTAGGTTTTTGCATGGCATAGTGGCATCCAGGCAAGAGTTGTATAGAATGGGCATAGTGGCAGAGCAGGGATGTTTATGGTGTGGTGTAGAGGAAACAGCATATCATGTGGTATATTTTTGTGAATATTTGGATATTGTCAGGGTGTGGTTTGGAAGGGTGATTCGTATGGTAGGTGGGGGGGGGATTTCAGTCTTGAGGGCATTGAGCTTAGACATAGGTGGGGGGGTGATAACGTAAGAGAGCTGTAATGTATTTAGTTGTAGATTTTATATATATATCATGGGCAATGAGGGAAGTTCAGGGGGAGATACAGATAAGAGCATTAATGGGCACTTTTTATAGGACAAAATGTATAAATAGGGAAAGTTATGGGGTGCGGTGGAATGAAGTTTTTCCTGATAGATATAGGGACATGACGGTAGGGACGTTACTTTGTGTATGATGGTAGATGGCTAAAACGAGATGGTCTCCACGGGGGGTGGGTTGGATGGGGGTATGAAAAGTATAGGGATGTGTGGAGTGAGGTGTGGAAAGGGGGGAGATAGTGTGAAGTGTATATGAGGGAAGAGACTGAGAACAGTCTTGATCTTGACGGGTAACATGTGTAAATGATTAATGGTGGAAGACAATTTGCATAGGGATATTTTTAAAGTAAAATTGGAGACATTATTATGGTTTGTAGGAAGGAAGTTTTGAAATGGGTAAGTGACGGGGGCTTTCTGAGAGTCTCGTCGTCGGTGAGATAAAATAAATGTTTATAAATGTGTATTGTATGGCTTCAGAAGTATAAAACTGAAGTATCAGGCCATGTAGTAAGGAAACCATAAATTATAGAATTATGAATTTAGAGTAGTAACACAAAAGAGTACAAAGCTGTAAATATCATTTGAGACGAAGTGTTGGTTTTGGTTGAGATAACTGAGGATAGGGAATATGAATCCCCATTTTGGGGTGATAATTATGTTGTATGTACAAGTAACGGTTTTACTGGAGATGGCAACTGTTGGGGAATGTCAGGGGACAGTTATGTATATGTAAGTTGGAAGCTGTTTTGTGTTTTAGTATGTTCAATATGAGTATTTATTGTACATAGAAGTGGTCCCGGAGGTGTATATTTCATACTGAGATATAGGATAGGGGTTACGATAAAACATGTATTAATGTAAGGTTTAAAAAGAAAGGGGAGGGTGTAGAAACATCCAGGGCATTGTAATAAAATCTATGCCCTAGTGAGATTAAAGATTGGGTGAGGGGGGGGGGGAACTTGTTTTGAAACAACTTAATGAACGTGAAAAAGGGGGAAGATGGGTAGACCCATTTATGACCTTACAATGTATTTAGTGTTTTGTTTCATGTATTGTACGAATATTGCTTAAATAAGAGTATGTGTTAGTTTGCTGTGGTTAAAGTTGTTTAATTGTTGTAAAATGTTTAAAATAATTTGAAATGTGTATGTTGTTCACGAAGTTTGCAAATTAATGGCAGAGACATCATCAAACAAGATGAGAACAAGTGAGTTGTGAGGGGGGGATAGGATCTATGCCATAATAAAAGAATTTGAATTCATTGTCAGTTGAATTAATGAAGGGATTTTAATATATGATATCCTTTGTGAAAGTGAAATGAATATTTAGGATGCTTAAGGGTGATTGTGAGGGGATAATGATAAATATGTTTGTTGATGATTTGTTGGAGTTGTTGTACATATTAGGTAGGAGTCATGTTTAGGATGTGCTTAAGGGTAATTGATATATGAAAGTTTCATATTGTATACAGTAAATTGTATTCTTGAGAATGTATGAAGGATAATAGTTTGGGTTTAGGATGTGCTGTTAGGTGGGTTAAGGTTTAACCTTAGATAGTCATAATTAGGAACAATGTGTATGTTTTCTTTAAACAGTTAGTAACATAGTTTTAATTGAGTGATGCCTATTATTATGTTAAAAACGTATCTTCTTAACATGTATAAAATTGTACACAGTGTTTTAAGTACAATATATAAAAAAACTTCAAGAATGGCCAGACAATTCAAGGAAAGCCAGGCACTTTAGGGAGGGCCAAACACTTCAAGGAATGCCAGGTACTGATACTCACGTCCCAGTTCGTCGTAAGAAGAGTTTCGAACGTAGTTGTTCATGGGATTCTTAAGCTTGAACTGCAGCAACTTGAGATTCTTGTTGATCATCACAGGAGACCACTTCCGCCAGTTGAACTCCACCTCGTTCGATGAATACATGACTGTAGGACGTACAAGAAAGTTTACAAGGCAGTAGCAAAATAATATAAGTACATAATAGTTGAAAGATAACATATATATGTACATGACTGTAGGTAGATACGTGTACATGACTGTAGGAAGATAATATAAGTATACATGACTGTAGGAAAATAATATAAGTGTACATGATTGCAGGAAGATAATATAAGTGTACATGACTTTAGGAAAATAAGTGTACATGACTGTAGGAAGATATGTGCATGATTGATGAAAGCATCCCCCTTAAATGGGAATGTTTTGATATAGGTGAAGGGCTCTTAACTCAGGAACCGCAGCTATCCTGTCCTTCCTGGGATCAAACTCGATTCCCCTCATTTATGGGCGCTTTATGAGCCTTGCGGGTTTAGCGCTTCCCAAGGAATACAAGAAAATATAGGAAGGCACCGAAGCGTACCTCAATGTAGCAAGGCAGAGAAGGTAGATGAATGGTTCACAGTGTACCAACAAGTTTTAAATTAGATACATGTGCAACACTTTTGTGTCTTTACTGTGGAAAAGTTTCGCCACACAGTGGCTTCATCAGTCCAATATAAATAAGAATGGCTGAAGATCAGGAGTTTTGAGGTATTAGTCCCTCAGCCTGGAGTCGAAGTAATCAGTCTATCAATTTTGAAAAGAATACAGCATTTGCACGAAGAAGTGACTTATATACTGTAGACAAGTGAGGTGAAGCAGTCGTAGTTGGTATCAGAGTGGACAAATCATAGGCATGACCTATAGGTCATGCCTATAGGTTAGACAAGATTAGAATTCCTGTATCAAGATACCAAGATATTGCTGTGTCTGACAGGAATATAGATGTATCGTTCACAGAAACGACTTCACCTCACCTGTCTACAGTATATAAGCCACTTCTTAAAGCATATGCTGTACTTTTTTCAAGATTGATGGACTGATTACATCGACTTCAGGCTGAGGGACTGATTACCTCAAATTCCTGATCTTCAACCAGTCATTCACCTCCCAGCCGCCATACTAGAAGGTTGTCAGGAGTTGGCCCTCTGGTGGCGCATAGTGGAATATACCCGTTTTCACCAAACACGGTGATGGGTCTCCAATGGAGAGTAAACACCGTCTGCATCAGACGTATTGAGAGGTGCTGTAGTATCCGATTACTGTAGCTGTGGTGCTCCCAGCAATTCTGAGGGACGCTTATGGTATCCAGAACGACGAATTGTATGGGATTGCGCTCAATGAAGTGAGTCGCATTTTTGTGAAACTGGCAACAAGAGAGATTTACGACCGCATCGTTGATAAGTATCAGGAAGTCAGAATTTCTGTTAATTCCGGTTTGGAGGTCTGCCTCAAGAATGTGTCCAAGTTTTACACTTGGGTGCGAGTGGAGAATGTCTCTTTTGAGGTGGACAACCAGGAACCGGGATGCTTTAAAGGGAACGGTGTGATCCACAATACAACTGTGGGTCAGTTGACCGAGGGTCCCTATGTGGGGGTTCCCGAGGGTCCTATACCACGGTTGTCGTTGTGTCAAGCCATCCTGTCGTATGTCGGATGGACAGTTTTAAGCAAAGTTTATTTGGGCATACGGGGACAACGAGGAACATGCCGGGATATGGCTGTTTGAGCATATGGTGGCGACTTGTGCGGAACAGTGCAGAGGGCTGGATGGGGCCTGTGGTTTGGGTCCATTAAGGAAGGTTGAGGTGGTACCGGCATGATGTAGTGGCACCAAGGGAGGTGGAGTGACATTGTGGATGGTGTGGGGAGCCTTGCATGACTCTGCGGCTGATTCACAGACAGCAGGGCAGGTGGGACCCGGTGACTCAGAGGTGACCCTCAACTTGGAGGAGGATAAGCCTTGCGGAAAATGATTGCAGGGCTCATAGGAAACCCACTGGGGGATGTCTCACTGAATGGTAGTGAGGCTGTGGTGGATAGTGTGCCACCCTGGAGATTGGTGGATTAGGAATGATGTGTCGGTTTCTGTACACCAGGCTGAAAGTCCTGTGTGTATGGAGGTGTAAGGGGAATCACGCAAAAGGTCAGTAGGGGTGTCCGAGAGTGACGATGCCCTAATGCCGGCACAACGAACATGTAAGAAGGCATGGGTTGAAGTAGCTAGAAGGGGTAATGGGGGCAATGTGGGGGAAAATGCGGAGGAAGGGGTGAGGGGTTTGGAGGCAGGAGGTAAGGCGTGGACCCAGCAAAGGTGCTGTGCTGAAGATGGTGAGGTCCAAAGGAAAGCCACCTTTATTGTTTTCTGGTGTGTGACATGTAATGTCAACGGTTTAAGGGCCGAGGCTAAAAGGAGATGGGTTGAGTTGACCTCTCGTAGGTATGGCATAGAGGTAGGTTTCCTTCAGGAGCATAATTATAAATGTGGGCGAGAGTTGTTGATGAAAGGTTGTGTGGGAGTGCTGGGTGTCTCAAGGGTGGAGCTGCAATAGTTTTAAAAGAATCGAGCCCTTTTCGCTTGATGGCTTGGGAGGAGGGTGGTGATGGGAGGATTGTGAGGGTTGATGGGGTGTGGGGGGTTAGGGGAGTTTTGTAGGGGTCTATATGCCTGTGACTCCTAATAGACGGGTAAAGGAGGATTTTGTTAGGGATCACTTAGTGTTTCACATGGGAGGGCTGCCATAAATAACTATAATGGGAGGTGACTGGAACTGCGTTATACGTAAAAAGGATGTTGAACCTAGGGGAGCGTGGTGTGTGCTGGGTGTTTTGAGGGATATTTTGGGTGGTGGGGGAAATGGTGGATGTGGTCGGTGGGAGGGGATGGTTCATGGAACATACCTTTATTAAAAGGGGATATGCAGTGTGTTTAGATAGAGTTTATGTCACCAGTGAAGTGGATGTCGTCAGAGTTCAAACGATTGATGTTGGGTTCTCCGATCACAGGGGTGTGATAATGGATGTGAGATGGGTGGGTATGGTCCAGTGGTTCGAGGGCTATTGGAAGCTAAATGTGAGATTGCATGATGGGGCGGAGAGGTTAGGAAGTTTTGAAGAATGGTGGGTGGGGTTATGGGAGGTGGGCAAGCTGGAAGATGACATTGTGGGTTGGTGGGAGAAGCGGGCGAAACCTGCAGTTCAGAGGTTTTTTACATGCATGGGAAGGGAGGAGAACCAATGGAAGTATGGGCTCCAAAAATACCTTGAGGGACAGTTGAGTAGCTGTTATGAGGGAGGGAGGGCATATCAGGTGGACGAAATAAGGGTATTAAAGGAAAGATTGAAAGAAATACAGAATGAGCGTTTTGATGCTGTACGATTGCGTGGGGGTCTGGAAAATGTATTGTGGGGGAATAGGCAATCTGCATATGTCTTGAGATGGTTCCGCAAAAGGAGGAGGGGCATGACTGTGATGGGATTAGAGGTGACTGAGGATGGGGATGGGTATAGTAGAGGGCAAATGTTACGTACAACTGAGGCGATGGGTGTATATGTTGACAAGTGGTTTGAAAGGGCTTTGAAGAAGGGAGTGCACATAGTGAGAAAGGTGTTTTGATTGAAGGTATTAGGCGGATATTGGGTGATGAGGCGAGGGATGGCTTGGAGGGTGAGATAACTGAAGAGGAAGTGTTGGAAGCTGTGCAGGGGATGATTAAGAAGAAAACGCCGTGTGTCGATGGATTACCCAGTGATTTTTATATTGCACATTGGGGAGTACTTAAGGGGGTTTTGGTAAGACTTTTTAATCTGATGAAACTGCAGGTGGTGCTTGTACAGAAAGGTGAAAGTGAGGGGCATGTGAGGGATTATAGAGCACTCTTTATGTTATGTGCTGATTATAAGATATATGCAAGAGTGTTGGGCAATAGGTTAAAGAGGGTCATAGGAGGTGTGATTGAGGCAGGCCAGTATGGGATCCCGGGCCGAAGTATGAGTTGGGGACATGTGACCATAAGGGAATTTATTGAGAATCGTAGGGAAGGGGGTGTGCTGGGACTGGACTGGTCTGCGGCGTATGATTGTGCTGACTGGGAGATGCTGTGGACGATACTGCGATGTCAGGGTTTTGGGGAGGAGATAGTTGGATGGGCAGAGTCTTTATATAGAAATGTAAGGATACAGGTGAATGGTAGGTTGGGTAGGGAGGTGAGCATGGGAAAGGGTTTGCGTCAGGGGTGTCCTCTGTCACAGATCCTTTTTGCATGCTTGCAAAATCCATTTTATGGACTGATTGCAGAAGGGGTGAGGGAGAGTGGTAGTGAGCATGGTTGTCCAACAGCTATTGTGAGATATGTCGATGACACCACAGTTTTAGTGGGAGGAGAAGAAAGGTCTAGGTAATGTGGGAAGGATCATTCAGGTATTTGGGAGATCGACGGGTATGAGGGTGAACAAGGCAAAATCTAATTTATTGGAGGTGGGGGATTGGGTGGGCGGTTGGGTGCTGTGTATGGATGAAGATATGTGGGGTGGTATATATGGCTGATGGGTTGGAAGCTAGGAGGGTGAATTCGGAGAGGGTAGTGGATGGAGCGGTGCGTAGGAGGGGGGGTTGGAGGCCTGGTGAATTGACTTTGCAGCAGAGGGTAATTGTTATAAATGCATTTGGTATATAGTAGGTTATGGCATGTTTGTGGGGTTTATCCTCTGCAGGAGATGGATGTGAAGCGACTGGAAGCAAGAGTTTTGAGGTATGTTTGGGGTTTCAGAAAGCATTGGTTGAGGCAGGATGTTGTTCGGTTGCAGGTGGGACTTGGGGGGTCTGGGACTTATTCCTATACAGTTATGAGTAAAGTGTGTGTACGTGAAGCAAAGTTTTCTGAGGAGGGGAGGGGTGGGGAGGAGACAGTTAGGGGTAGTATAGAGTGATCTATGCAGATGGTGGGGAGGGAAGGAGCTGCAGGTATGTGGTGATATGTTGAGAGGGTTGTTAGCTATGAGGGACCTGCAGAGGATGGCTGTACATAAGTTGGAGAAGGTGTGGGGGGAGAGGAGGTGGTGGAGGGTGTCCATTATATGATTGGCGGGGAATTTGGGAGGGGTTTAGGAGGTTACGATTAAGGGCGAGAGTGTGAGTTTGTGTATAGGTTTTTGCATGGTGTGGTGGCTTCTCGTGTGATATTGTTTAGAATGGGGTTGGTGGTGAGTGCTCATTGCGGTGGTGAGTGCTCATTGTGGTGGGGGATACCGGTATTGAGGGCATTGAGTTTAGATATAGGTGGTGTGGGGGATGATGTGCGGCGAGTTCTGCGGTATATGGTGATAGACTTTTTTGTATGTTTCCTGGACTTTACGTGAGGAGGTTGGTGGAGTTCGGATTAGGGCAGTTGCAGCCCAAATATATAGAACAAAGTGTAGGAATTGGGAGGTTTATGGGGATAGATGGGAAAAGGCCTTCCCGAATAGTTATAGGAGTATGACGCTTGGGGGCTTACAGATAGGTAAGGGTTTGATTCTTTGTATGGGTGTGGTGTTAGGGTAATGTGTGTGCATGATGGTTGGGTTGTGTGAGTGTTGAGAGAGTGGGTGAAGAGGGATAATAGGTGAGATAGGTGAGGGATGGGGGCAGAATTTAATAATTGACGGATGACTAAGTTCTGTGTTTTTACATTTGGGTTAGTTGAATACTGATAACTGAACTTAGGTGGGGAGTCTGTTATGTGTGGTTGGTAGAGAGGGGGAGGAGGGGATTCAGAAAAGGTTAATGAATACTACAGGCGATGGGTTGTAGTCTATGGGAAATAAGGTGGCTTGGGAAAAAACAATAAATAATTAATGATTGGTTGTGATGAGGTGTGATTTTGCTTCAAAGTCTCTAGAGTTATGCGTGGCATTTAGTGCGCATAGCGAATTTTATAGAGTGTATAGATAATTATAATGATACTGTTGTTATTTTTAGGTAGCATCCTGTGGTGGACTGTGTGGAGTGACGGATTGGTGGTAATGTGCCATGCTGTGTTTCGGACAGTGGACAACCATGTTTTTGATTTCATAGGAATGTCAAGTAGATTTATGATATGTTTTGTATGGTGTATTATAGAAAGTGTTAGGATTATAACATTATGACTCCTAATGACTGTATACAAATGTCATATGGTATGAACTTCTTAATTTATCTCATGGGTCCTTATATTAATGTTATTATTTAAAGAACACAAAAAAAAAAACGAAAAAAAACTTGCTTATGTATGAGTGTTCTATGGTATACTATATGGTTATGTGTATGTAATGATGGTGAGGTTATTGTACCTTTTGTTATCTTCATGATTCTCACATAGTGATTATGAGTATCATGTTTCTGTATATGTTTATGTAGTTTTATTGCCTTATTTATGTACATGTGTTTCTGGCAAGTGAGTGTGGGTGGGAGGGGGAGTTTATGGGCGGGGTTATGGGGGTTGGTGCATCATTTTAGACTAGTATGGTTTGTGGTATTTTGAGATACCACTATTACAACTATGTTTGTAACATGTGTTGTCTTATTGAGGTTGCCAGGGTCATTTGGCATTGGGATGGATGTTTATGTGCTTCTATTGTTTTTATGTGGTTTATGTTGTGTAGTATTTTTTTTGATGGGTTGATACCTGCTTATCTGTTACAAGGGAGAATGTTTAATGTTGTCATACCTTTGTCACTTGCTATGTGATTCCAGGGCTTCTTGTATATACTGTGTCTTATATGACAATCTATTCATAAAAAAAATGTACAAAAATATAATATTTGATCTTATGTTTGCTATATGTTTAAGGGGAAGTTGGAGGTTAATGTTAAGTTAATGTGGGGATAGGTGCGGGTCTGTTTGCATGGGGTTTCAATATGTTCCTTAAGTTTTGTATTCATGGCGGTTGACATGTATAGAAATGAGTTTTTTATAACGTGTGAAATTTGTGCTTATTTGGGTTTTCTTATGGGTGTATTGAAATATGTTGGGCGTGATCAAAGTTCCCAATGTGTCATTGGTTATTGGGATAATGTGTCAGTGCTTGATTTTATTATGGTGGATTGTGATTTATTAGCCGTTTCATTTAGGATATTTGTGAAATGTCCTTGCTTTGTTGTTGTACTTTGTTTTTTAAATAAAAATAAAAAATCTTTGTATTGATGAAACCACTGTGAGGCGAAACGTTTTCTCAATAAAGATTTCCAAGTGTTGCACATGTATTTAATTTATCAAGATACAGAGAAAATGTTCGTGTCTGCATGACTCTACAGACGTGTACATGTCTGCATGATTGTATAGAGGTGTACATGGCTACGATAGTAGAGGGAAGATGTGCATGACGGTGTGGGAGATGTGTATATGGCTAGCAATCATATGAGTGATGTATGCAATACAACGACAAGTTTATAAGACACATGTACAACACTTGGGTAGCTTTATTGTCAAAACGTTTCGCCTGTACAACAGACTTCTTCAGTCCAAAGTTTGGATGGACTGATCACTTCAAAACTGTTTCTGGTCTCTGTTGCATTCTCCTAAATTCAACTGAAGAAGTCTATTGTGCAGGCGAAACGTTTCGGCAATAAAGATACTTAAGTGCTGCACACATGTCTTATTTATCCGCAAGATTTGTAAAATACAGAAGTGTACAGGACTGTAGTAAGGTACAGAAAAAGTGCACATGACTGTAGAGTTGGACGAGGGAGACGTACATGATTACAAAAGTAGACAGGGTGGTGTGCAAGACTGTTATTCCTTAGATTTTAATTAGCTAGTGTTGTTAATTACAAAGTAAAACAACAAGTAAAATAAACGCATCCACACCGATCACACTATTAACAGCAGTTAACAGCAGTACTGCTGTTAACCAGGCAGTAGCGTGCGCTTTATATATATATCTTCTGGGTCATGACTGGTGAACATACGCGACCTAGTCGCGTGTTGGTCCGTGCTAACAAAAAAAAAAAAAACTAATGCGCAATTCACACGCTGGTAGAAGGTGAGGAGCCCAGGTGGAGCCCAGGTGGAGCTCAGCCGGAGCTCAGCCGGAGCTCAGGTGGGTTGCTATGGTTTGTAGTTTACTTACAATATTTTTTTGCGCCGTGTGAAAGGAATGAACAAATTGGGGTAGCCTAACAAATGGGGTATATCAGTATAGTCTTGACGACGCTTCGATGAAGTCTAAGATGTGATCGCCCTTAAGCGACACCTGGTGCATTAAGGTTTACCCTTGATGTGTCTTTGTTGATCCCTGACATGGCGGTGTTGGTGAGCTTCAGGGAGGTGTCGGCAAGGAAGGTGGGGCGATAGTTCTTGTCGTTGGTCTTGTTGTGGCTACTGTTGGTGTTGTTACTGTCGCTGTTCTTGTAGTGGCTTCTGTTGGTGTTGTTGTTAATATGGCTGTTCTTGTAGTGGCTACTGTTGGTGTTGTTAATATCGCTGTTCTTTCAGTTGCTACTGTTGGTGTTATTGTTGTTAATATCGCTGTTCTTGTGAAAAAATTGCTATAATTTTCCTATAATTAGTAATGTGTATGAAGTGTTGATATAATGTAATGTAAATATGAATTATTAATGGTAGTCAAACTACCAAAGTACTTGTGAGAAGCGAGTGAGTGCTTCCGAGTGGGGGGCGGGGGTTGTGTACATGGCAAGAGGCAGTGTTGGACACGGGTGTGGAAGGTTGACTGCTGGTCGTCTGGGCCTCTTTTGTTTTTTTTTGACCCAAGGGAAGAGGTCATAAAAGGAAACTGAATCTGAGCGAGTACTGCCGGGTGGCCGTCCTGAGAGGTAGTGTTGGCTCTCTCAAAGAATTTGGAAATCGGCCGAATCTTCAAATGCAATTAAGGTGTAATAGAAGGGGTGTTGTCAGATATTGATTAAGTTCACCCTACATGTAATAGGTCCAGACGTGTGAGACATGATGAACTGAGAAGGTGGACACGACGGAGGGATATTATTGTGACATGGTGACCTTCAAGTCCACTTGACACTGAGGTACATCAGTATCAGTAAGTGTAAACTGTTTCATGTACCAAAGTTTCTTCACAGTTATGGGGTGAAATGTTAAGGATATTGCCTGTAAAATTTACCCACATAGTTTCTCACAGTTCTTGTAGTGGCTACCGTTGGTGTTGTTACTATCGCTGTTCTTGTAGTGGCTACCGTTGGTGTTGTTACTATCGCTGTTCTTGTAGTGGCTACCGTTGGTGTTGTTACTATCGCTGTTCTTGTAGTGGCTACCGTTGGTGTTGTTACTATCGCTGTTCTTGTAGTGGCTACCGTTGGTGTTGTTAATATCGCTGTTCTTGTAGTGGCTACCGTTGGTGTTGTTACTATCGCTGTTCTTGTAGTGGCTACTGTTGGTGTTGTTGTTACTATCGTTGTTCTTGTAGTGGCTACTGTTGGTGTTGTTGTTACTATCGCTGTTCTTGTAGTGGCTACTGTTGGTGTTGTTGTTACTATCGATGTTCTTGTAGTGGAAACTGTTGGTGTTGTTACTATCGATGTTCTTGTAGTGGAAACTGTTGGTGTTGTTACTATCGCTGTTCTTGTTGTGGCTACCGTTGGTGTTACTATCGCTGTTCTTGTAGTGGCTACTGTTGGTGTTGTTACTATCGCTGTTCTTGTAGTGGCTACCGTTGGTGTTGTTACTATCGCTGTTCTTGTAGTGGCTACCGTTGGTGTTGTTACTATCGCTGTTCTTGTAGTGGCTGCTGTTTGTTGTTGTTACTAACGCTATTTTTGTTACGGTTGTTGTTGTCGTAGTGTTTGTGAGTTAAGTTATTGCAGTATTGCACGCAGTTGTTCTCGTTGTGGAGGAAGTGTTAACAATGGAGTGAATGAGAGTGGATGAGTGAATATAAGTTTATCAATTACTGCGTGAGTAAACAGAAGTCTGAAGGAACATGTGAATGAGTGCGGGGAATAATTCACTGCACACTCTTCTATACAGGTTAGTTAGCTACTAGTTGTCAAAGGCACTTGTTGATAGGCATTTGGTATGTTGTGTTAATTACTAGTTGTCAAACGTACTTGTCAATAGTTAATTAGTTATCAGAGGTACCTGTCGATACTGTGTGCGTGTACTCACCTGTGTGTGTACTCACCTAGTTGTACTCACCTAGTTGTGGTTGCAGGGGTCGAGACATAGCTCCTGGCCCCGCCTCTTCACTGGCCGCTACTGGGTCACTCTCCCTGCGCCATGAGCTTTATCATACCTCTTCTTAAAGCTGTGTATGGAACCTGCCTCCACTGCATAGCTTCCCAAGCTATTCCACTTCCCGAATACTCTGTGACTGAAGAAATACTTCCTAACATCCCTGTGATTCATCTGAGTCTTCAACTTCCAACTGTGTCCCCTTGTTGCTGTGTCCCATCTTTGGAACTCTGTCTCTGTCAACCTTGTCAATTCCTCTCAGTATTTTATATGTCGTTATCATGTCCCCCCTATCTCTCCTGTCCTCCAGTGTCGTCAGGTCGATTTCCCTTAACCTCTCCTCGTAGGACATACCCCTTAGCTCCGGGACTAATCTTGTTGCAAACCTTTGCACTTTCTCTAGTTTCTTTACGTGCTTGGATAAATGTGGGTTCCAAACTGGTGCTGCATACTCCAGTATGGGCCTAACGTACACAGTGTACAGGGTCCTGAACGATTCTTTATTAAGATGTCGGAATGCTGTTCTTAGGTTTGCTAGGCGCCCGTATGCTGCAGCAGTTATTTGGTTGATGTGCGCCTCAGGAGATGTGCCTGGTGTTATACTCACCCCAAGATCTTTTTCCTTGATTGAAGTTTGTAGTCTCTGGCCCCCTTGACTGTACTCCGTCTGCGGTCTTCTTTGCCCTTCCCCAATCTTCATGACTTTGCACTTGGTTGGGTTGAACTCCAGGAGCCAATTGCTGGACCAGGCTTGTGTGTGTTTGTGTGTTTGTGTGTTTGTGTGTTTGTGTGTTTGTTTGTGTAACCCTCACAATCGTGAGGTAATGTTAATTTTTATATTTTTAAATACACTTATACTTTGGCACATCCCTAGTATATGTGTGTGTATATACCGTATGTCCTTGGATCACGGTCAATATATATATATATTATATATATATATATATATATATATATATATATATATATATATATATATATAAAATCTCGTGCTGAATAGGTAAAAGTTGCAATTTGGCTTAAATATCAACGCTCATCTTGGCGAATAAGACAAGCGAAAATTTGTGTATGCAATAATTTCGCAAAAATCATTCTGAACCTAACGAAAAAAAATAGTTCATTGTGTTTGTTTATTATTAAATTACTGTAAACTTATTTTAAATATATTTAGTTGGATTAGGCTAATTTAAATTGCTCTTGTTATAATAAAGTAAGTTTTCTAAGATTATTTTGGTAAAAAATTACTAATTTTTACATTAACATAAATGAAAAAAAAATATATCTCTAAACGTATGAGAAAATTTTAAAAAGACTTAATTTTAAATGAGGTCTTGTTAATTGACCAGTTTTACCTATTCGGCACATTATATATATATATATATATATATATATATATATATGTCGTGCCGATTAGGTAAAACTTGCGATTTTGGCTTAAATAGCAACGCCCTTTTTGCCATATAGGACAAGTGAAAATTTGTGTATGCAATAATTTCGCCAAAATAATTCTGAACCTAACGAAAAAAATATATATAATTGTGTTTGTTTATTAATAAATTAATGTTAACGTATCCAAAATATATTTAGTTGGGTTAGGCTAAATTATATTGCGCTTGTTGTAATAAGGTTAGGTAGGTTTTCAAAGTTTCTCTTGGTACAAAATTATAAATTCTTACATTAACATAAATTAAAAAAATATATCTTTAAACATATAAGAGAAATTTTTAGAAAGGACTTAATTTTAGATGAGTTCTTGCTAATTGACCAGTTTTACCTAATCGGCACGACATATATATATATATATATATATATATATATATATATATATATATATATATATATATATAATTTTTTATTTTTTTTCAACAAGTCGGCCTTCTCCCACCGAGGCAGGTTGACCCAAAAGGAAAGAAAATCCCCAAAAAGAAAATACTTTCATCATCATTCAACACTATCACCACACACATACATAATCACTGTCTTTGCAGAGGAGCTCAGATACGACAGCTGAGAATTGTCCCTCCAGCTGTCACTATCCCAGACCCCTCCTTTAAAGTGCAGGCATTCAACTAATTCAATTAACTGGTTTCCTGAATCCCTTCACACAATGTTACCCTGCTCACACTCCAACAGATCGTCATGTCCCAAAACCATTAGTCTCCATTCACTCCTATCTAACACGCTCACACATGCTTGCTGGAAGTCCAAGCCCCTCGCCCACAATACCTCCTTTACCCCTTCCCTCCAACCTTTTCTAGGACGACCCCTACCCCGCCTTCCTTCCCCTACAGATTTATACGCTCTCCAAGTCCTTCTACTTTGATCCATTCTCTCTAAATGACCAAACCACCTCAACAACCCTTCTTCAGCTCTCTTACAAATACTTTTAGTAACTCCACACCTTCTCCCAATTTCCACATTCCGAATTTTCTGCATAATATTTACACCACACATTGCCCTTAGACAGGACATCTCCACTGCCTCCAGCCGCCTCCTCGCTGCAGCATTTGCAACCCATGCTTGACACCCATATAAGTGTGTTGGTACGACTATACTTTCGTACATTCCCTTCTTTGCCCCCATGGATAACGTTTTTTGTCTCCACAGATACCTCAACGCACCACTCGCCTTTTTTCCTTCATCAATTCTATGGTTAACCTCATCCTTCATAAACCCATCCGCTGACACGTCAACTCCCAAATATCTGAAAACATTTACTTCTTCCATAATCCCTCTCTCCAATGTGATATCCAATTTTTCTTTATTTAAATCGTTTGATACCCTCATCACCTTACTCTTATCTAAGTTCACTTTTTACTTTCTACCTTTACACACTCTCCCAAACTCGTCCACTAACCTTTGCAACTTTTCTTTAGAATCTCCCATAAGCACAGTATCATCAGCAAAAAGTAAATGTGTCAACTCCCATTTTGCATTTAATTCTCCAAAATTTAATCCCACCTCTCTCCCCAACACCCTAGCATTTACTTTTAAAACCCCATCTATAAATATATTAAACAACCATGGTGACATTACACATCCCTGTCTAAGACGTACTTTTATCGGGAAGTAATCTCCCTTTCTCCTACACACCCTAACCTGAGCCTCACTATCCTCATAAAAACTCTTTACAGCCTTCAGTAACTTACTACCTATTCCATACACTTGCAACATTTGCCACATTGCTCCCCTATCCACTTTATCATATGCCTTTTCTAAATCCATAAATGCAATAAAAACTTCTCTACCTTTATCTAAATACTGTTCACATATATGCTTCACTGTAAACACTTGATCTACACATCCCCTACCCACTCTAAAGCCTCCTTGCTCATCTGCAATCCTACTCTCTGTCTTACCTCTAATTCTTTCAATAATAACCCTGCCATACACTTTACCTGGTATACTCCGTAAACTTATTCCCTATAATTTTTACACTCTCTTTTATCCCCTTCCCTTTATATAAAGGAACTATACATGCTCTCTGCCAATCCCTAGGTACCTTCCCTCTTTCATACATTTATTAAACAAAAATACCAACCACTCCAGCACTATATCCCCCCCTGCTTTTAACATTTCTGTCATGATTCCGTCAATTCCAGCTGCTTTACCCCCTTTCATTCTACGTAATGCCTCACGCACCTCCCCCACACTCACATCCTGCTCTTCTTCACTCCTAAACGATGTTGTACCTCCCTGGCCAGTACATGAAATTACCGCCTCCTTTTTTTCATCGACATTTAAAAGTTCCTCAAAATATTCCCGCCATCTACCCAATACCTCCAGCTCACCATCTACTAACTCCCCTACTCTGTTTTTAACTGACAAATCCATTTGTTCCCTAGGCTTTCTTACCTTGTTTATCTCACTCCAAAATTTTTTCTTATTTTCAGCAAAATTTCTTGACAGAGCCTCTCCCATTCTTTCATCCGCTCTTCTTTTGCACTCTCTCACCACTCTCTTCACCTTTCTTTTACTCTCCATATACTCTGCTCTTCTATTAACACTTCTGTTTTGTAAAAACCTCTCATAAGCTACCTTTTTCTCTTTTATCACACCCTTTACTTCTTCATTCCACCACTCACTCCTCTTTCCTCCTGCACCCACCCTCCTATAGCCACAAACTTCTGCCCCACATTCTAATACTGCATTTTTAAAACTATCCCAACTCTCTTCAACCCCTTCCCCCTTCCACTACTCCTACTTGCACTAGCCCACTTTTCTGTCAATAGTTGCTTATATCTCACCTTAACTTCCTCCTCCCTTAGTTTATACACTTTTACCTCTCTCTTACTTGCTGTTGCCATTTTCCTTTTGTCCCATCTACCTTTTACTCTAACTGTAGCTACAACCAAATAATGATCTGATATATCCGTTGCCCCTCTATAAACATGTACATCCTGAAACCTACTCATCAACCTTTTATCCACCAAAACATAATCCAACAAACTACTTTCCTTACGTGCTATATCATACCTTGTATATTTATTTATCCTCTTTTTCATAAAATATGTATTAATTATTACCAAACCTCTTTCTACACATAGCTCAATTAATGGTTCCCCATTTACATTTACCCTGGCACCCCAAATTTACCTACTACTCCCTCCACAACATTTTTACCCACTTTAGCATTAAGATCCCCAACCACAATTACTCTCTCACTTGGTTCAAAACTCCCCACACACTCACTCAACATTTCCCAAAATCTCTCTCTCTCCTCTACACTTCTCTCTTCTCCAGGTGCATAAACACTTACTATAACCCACTTTTCACATCCAACCTTTATTTTACTCCACATAATCCTTGAATTTATACATTTATATTCCTTCTTTACCTGCCATAACTGATTATTCAACATTATTGCCACTCCTTCTTTAGCTCTAACTCTATTTGAAACCCCTGATCTAATCCCATTCATTTCTCCCCACTGAAACTCTCCTACCCCCTTCAGCTTTGTTTCTCTTAAAGCCAGGACATCCAGCTTCTTTTCATTCATAACATCTACAATCATCTCTTTCTTATCATTCGCACAACATCCACGCACATTCAAACATCCCACTTTGACGGTTTTCTTCTTTTTCTTTTTAGTAAGCTATACAGGAAAAGGGGTTACTAGCCCATTGTTCCCGGCATTTTAGTTGACTTTTACAACACGCATGGCTTACGGAGGAAAGATTCTTATTCCATTTCCCCATGGATATGAAAGGAAAAGCAATAAGAACAAGAACTATTAAGATAAAATCAAAGAAAACTCAGATGAGTGTGTATTCATAAACGTGTACATGTTTGTGTAGTGTGACCTAAGTGTAAGTAGAAGTAGCAAGACGTACCTGAAATCTTGCATGTTTATGAGACAGAAAAAAGACACCAGCAATCCTACCATCATGTAAAACAGTTTCAGGTTTCTGTTTCACAGTCACCTGGCAGGATGGTAGTACCTCCCTGGGTGGTTGCTGTCTACCAACCTACTACCTAAAATATATATATATATATATATATATATATATATATATATATATATATATATATATATATATAGTGTTACACACACACAAATCAACCACGGAGGGGGGGGGAGGAGGTGGATGAGATCTGCTAGTCATGTGCACTTTTTTATGTATGTTTGTGGGAAGGAAGATGCCAAATTAATGAATGCTTTCACTTACGATATCAGTCGGCACTCTGAGCAATGAAAACTATCTAGAAATATATGTAAAACACTCGTGGGAAAACTACACAACAGAAATAAGTGCTACTTTTACTAACAACTCCACAAATTACCATCACTCGGTTAAAACATCCTGTATCTGTTAAAAACTAATTAAACTGTTATTGTCAAAAGATTCCCTAAAATTTCCCAGGTCAATACAGACACCTCAGCAAGGATAAAAAAAAGACTCAACTGAAAAGGTCGAAGATATGAGCGGTTAAAATGTGTTCCACAGTCGTGCTAGTGTGACGTGAGCACCAGCTCCTGGTTTCGTGTATCATTAACGTCGTGGCTTGTGTCATGCAATTGAAACCACGTTTAGTTTGCCTCCACTACCTCCTCACCTAGTGTGTTCAACGCTAATAACGAATTAAATTAAAAGAGACTAGCGACTTTTCACACTGGTCCTACTTTGGGTAGCAAATGTTTGATGTTTTGAAACTCTCCTTTTTCTTATTTACAAACTCGGTCTATCCTTCTGTTGATTATTGTCCCAGTCTTTTTCTGGGAGCACTTTGGCTGTAGTGGTTTTGCGGCTTCCTGAGATGTCACAACTCTCATAGGAATCGATAAGGATTTTCCAGAACCTAAGGGTTCTGCAGATCACAGTTTGAAAAGGAACCTAATTTTCTCTTTATCATATACTCACAGCTCTGCATAATCATATTGCACTTCTGGATGTCCATAGGGTATCCATGGAATTCCATTTGGCAGCCAATGGTGCTGGAGAGTCTGGACGAGGACCTGATGGTGTAGTTGTCGTATATGGTGATGGAGGAGTAGGTGGTGGTGAGCGTGGTGATGGCTGTGAGAGACAGACACTTTAGTAGGTGGTGGTGAGCGTGGTGATGGCTGTGAGAGACAGACACTTTAGTAGGTGGTGGTGAGCGTGGTGATGGCTGTGAGAGACAGACACTTTAGTAGGTGGTGGTGAGCGTGGTGATGGCTGTGAGAGACATTCAGAGATTAACTGACTGAATTAAAAAAAAACCTCGCGGTATATACAACAATGTATATACGTCTTTCGGTGTATATATAATGAGAAATACACCTGTGTGAGCTTATTGTACAACACATATTAATATTTAATAATAGTCTTGAGGGCACACACATGATATAGGCACATGAAATAACATTAAGATGATTTAACTTAGGATAAGCAAAGAAGGTCAAATACTGACTTATTTTTTATCAGAAGAGACATTGTCCAATTATGTCACAGAAATATGTTTGATTAAAGCTGACCAGAAAATGCACTTTCCAATTATTGCGCAGAATCCAGAAAAAATTGTGCCAACAAAACCTAAATCCATGAATCGTTCCATTTCATTTTATGCATCTACCATTGAAGACTGATTATAGTTTAATAAGAGGAAAGCGCTAAACTTCTAGGGGTCATACAGTGCCTGTAGAATGGGAGGCATTCGAATTTGATCCAAGCAAGAAGATCAAGATATACTAACGTCGAGGCAAAATGATGCAATGAGGTAAAAATAATACTATTCCACTTAATGATTAAAAGTGGCAAAAATACACACTTTATTAAGTACATCAGCCTTGTTGTAAGTAGGATACACCAATGTGGAAATTATGAAGGCGATCAAAGGAACCTGTCTACATTTATTACACGGGAACAAAAAATTGGGAGTGGCCTTTGTAGCACTGTGCATAGGTCACCCACGCATGGCCATAGGTCACCCACGCATGGCCATAGGTCACCCACGCATGGACTTCACCCACCATGGACATAGGTCACCCACGCATGGCCATAGGTCACCCACGCATGGCCATAGGTCACCCACGCATGGCCATAGGTCACCCACGCATGGACTCTCACCCACCATGGACATAGGTCACCCACCATGGACATAGGTCACCCACGCATAAATATAGGTCACCCACCATGGACATAGGTCACCCACCATGGACATAGGTCACCAACGCATGGACATAGGTCACCCACGCATGGCCATAGGTCACCCACGCATGGACTCTCACCCACCATGGACATAGGTCACCCACCATGGACATAGGTCACCCACGCATGGATATAGGTCACCCACCATGGACATAGGTCACCCACCATGGACATAGGTCACCCACGCATGGACATAGGTCACCCACCATGGACATAGGTCACCCACGCATGGATATAGGTCACCCACCATGGACATAGGTCACCCACCATGGACATAGGTCACCCACGCATGGACATAGGTCATCCTCGCATCCAACTATTCCTATGAATCTTGACCAACATCACACAAACACTGAAAATCTGAAGCCGGTTGAATAATAAACAAAAATTTACGAGAAAGCGAACACAAATATTGATGAGAAATTTTCCCAAAAAGAAGAAACTTCCCCCTCGGTAAACCTAATAAAAATAAAACCGCGGATTTTTTTATTTTTTTAATTTGTTTCTCTACAATTATGTAAGAAAAAAAAGATTTTGTTCCGATTTTTTTATAAAATCCAACTTGTAAAAAAGGCAAGAAAAAGTTGGAAATTGGCACCCGCACATCCCACAATTAACACAAAAATACTTCTTAATAAGAGAAGACATGCCAGTATTTAGGGTTTGAAGCTGATCGGAAGAGGCATTCACTAGTTATTACGTGTGAAGCAAAATGCTTAATAAAATTGGCAATTACTGAAGAACAATGAAGAACGAGTCATGTGTTTAGGAAACCACACCAGTAGTGAAGGTTTTAAGCCGATCAGATGAGTCATTCTCAAGTTATGGCACGGATTCCAACGATTCCAAGTTTTTTTGATATTTTACTACAACAAATTTGCCTAAACGCAAACGAAACTTAATAGTTACTATCCTGCCCCTAAGTTACTATCCTGTCCCTAAGTTACACTAGCTATTAATACTGAAGCTGTTAAGAGGCAAACTGAAAATTATTCAACAGAAATAAAAAATTCACGCTATTTTGCAAATAAAATCGTCAAATCTGCAGCGCCTACACTGTTGAATTCCCCTCCCCCCTTGGGAAGTTCCTGCTGTCAGTGTCTGTTGTATTCCTCTACCTTGCACGAAAGCCCAACTACCTACGGCGGCTTCTCTCTCTTTTTTTCTAGACCACTTCCGTTCTCATTCCCATGCCATCGCAGTATACACCGATGGTTCAAAGTCATCTGACGGCGTCTGATTCGCAGCAGTGTTTCCGGACAGCGTCGTGCGAGGGCATCTATTACCCTCGGCTAGCATATTTACGGCTGAATTGTATGCCATTCTTGTGGCACTTATCCGTATTGCATCTATGCCTGTGTCACCATTTGTGGTCGTTTCAGACTCCCTTAGTGCTTTACAGGCTATCCGTAAAATTGATACACCTCACCCCCTAGTTCTTCGTATCCACCTTTGGTTACGCCGTATCTTTAGCAAGCATAATGATATTGTCTTTTGTTGGGTCCCTGGTCATGTTGACGTACAGGGCAATGAACAGGCAGACACTGCTGCGCGGTCAGCAGTACATGACCTTCCAGTTTCATATAGAGGTGTTCCATTCACGGACTATTTTGCGGTCATTGCTACCCACCTTCGCACCGTTGGCAACAACGCTGGTCTGACCTGCTGAATAACAAACTTCATTCTATTAAACCGGTTATAGGTTTCTGGCCTTCTTGTCACCAATGTCGAGGTTGGGAGACTACACTCCCGTCTTGCATCGGCCACACACGTCTTACTCACGGGTATCTCATGGAGAGGCTCCCTGCCCCTCTCTGTGAGCATTGTCAGGTTCCAGTGTCTGTTCGACATATCCTGTTGGACTGCCCACTCTATCAACGAGCACGCAGAATTTACCTCCAACGTCGTCTTCGCTCTGCGGCCCTTTCTTTACCTTCCCTTCTTGCAGATGGACCCTCCTTTAATCCTGACTCTCTTGTTGACTTTTTGACAGAAACTGACTTACTACACAAACTCTGAAGATTATACCTCTAGCACCTCCCTCAGTCCCTTCTACCTCGATCTCTTGCTACCCTCTATCCCTGCAATATACACTATCCTGCTGTACTCCATACCCTACTAATCATCCATCTTCCTCTTACAACCCATTCTCCCTGCATCCTGCAATAATCTGCAGCGCTGTATAACCCCTGTGGTTTAGCGCTTCTATTTGATTATAATAATAATAATAATAATACACTGTTGAATTTCATTTTCGCCGACGTTGTATTTCTGACCGGTTTCTTATCTTGAGCGTTTGCAGGTACACAACTGAGGGTTTGGAATTCACGTGAGCCATTCCAGGGTACTGGGAATGCCTTCAACAACTTTGGTCACAGAGCATGTCCTTGTTATCGTACACAAGTGGTGCTGAAAATTTGAAAACGATCGGATGAAACGTTCTTGAGTTATGAGCTAAATAAAATCGAAAAGTTGAAGAAACTTAGGGGATACCTAAAGTTGAAGGAAGATATCTAAGGGATACCTAAAGTTGAAGGAAGATGCCTAGGGGATACCTAAAGTTGAAGGAAGATGCCTAGGGATACCTAAAGTTGATACCTAGGGGATACCTAAAACTGAAGGAAGATAACTAGGGGATACCTAAAGTTGAAGGAAGATACCTTGGGAATACCTAAAGTTGAAGGAAGATACCTAGGGGATACCTAAAGTTGAAGGAAGATATCTAGGGGATACCTAAAGTTGAAGATACCTAGGGGATACCTAAAACTGAAGGAAGATAACTAGGGGATACCTAAAGTTGAAGGAAGATACCTTGGGGATACCTAAAGTTGAAGGAAGATACCTAGGGGATACCTAAAGTTGAAGGAAGATATCTAAGGGATACCTAAAGTTGAAGATGCCTAGGAATTACCTAAAGTTGAAGGAAGATTCCTGGGGGATACCTAAAGTTGAAGGAAGATTCCTAGGGGATACCTAAAGTTGAAGGAAGATACCTAGGGGATACCTAAAGTTAAAAAGGAAGATACCTAGGGGATACCTAAAGTTGAAGGAAGATACCTAGGGGATACCTAAAGTTGAAGGAAGATACCTAGGGGATACCTAAAGTTGAAGGAAGATACCTAGGGGATACCTAAAGTTGAAGGAAGATACCTAGGGAATACCTAAAGTTGAAGGAAGATACCTAGGGGATACCTAAAGTTGAAGGAAGATACCTAGGGGATACCTAAAGTTGAAGGAAGATACCTAGGGGATACCTAAAGTTGAAGGAAGATTCCTAGGGGATACCTAAAGTTGAAGGAAGATACCTAGGGGATACCTAAAGTTGAAGGTAGATAAGTAGGCGCTACCTAAAGTGCTAATTTTTGTTTTAAAATTTAATAATATCTAGACAGGAGACTTTTTCAGAAAAAAGTTAACGTCAATGTAATAATTAAATGACTGGTAGACGCGGAGACTAAAAAAGTAGCAGTCAATCTAGCCTAGAATTTAACGATTTGTCTAGGTTAGCTTTGATTATATTTTTATAGTTAGCAAAAAAGGCTTTTCCTCATTAGTCTGATATATAACAGTCGCCATCAGGACCAGATGCGGTCCACCAGGACCAGCTGCGGTCCATCAGGACAAGCTGCGGTCCACCAGGACAAGCTGCGGTCCACCAGGACAAGCTGCGGTCCATCAGGACCTGCTGCGGTCCATCAGGACAAGCTGCGGTTCACCAGGACTGGCTGCTGTCTACCAGGACCAGATGCGGTCCACCATGACTAGCTGCGGTCCACAAGGACCAGCTTCGGTCCACCACGCACCTCTACTACTCAGACGCAGAAGCTTAAGTCGATTACTTGATAAAACTGACGTCACAACAAAGAATAATTTTCCATCAAGATCTTTCATTTGTCATAACATTACTGGGGAATGTGTGGGTAGTGAGGAGCAGTGTGTAGCAATACTGGGGAATGTGTAGGTAGTGTGGAGCAGTGTGTAGCAATACTGGGGAATGTGTAGGTAGTGTGGAGCAGTGTGTAGCAATACTGGGGAATGTGTAGGTAGTGTGGAGCAGTGTGTAGCAAAACTGGGGAATGTGTAGGTAGTGAGAAGAGTGTGTAGCAATACTGGGGAATGTGTAGGTAGTGTGGAGCAGTGTGAGAATACTGGGAATGTGTAGGTAGTGAGGAGCAGTGTGTAGCAATACTGAGGAATGTGTAGGTAGTGTGGAGCAGTGTGTAGCAATACTGGGGAATGTGAGGTAGTGAGGAGCAGTGTGTAGCAATACTGAGGAATGTGTAGGTAGTGAGGAGCAGTTTTAACAATACTGGGAATTTTAGGTAGTGTGGAGCAGGTGTAGCAATACTGAGGAATGTGTAGATAGTGAGGAGCAGGTGTAGCAATACTGGGGAGTGTTAGGTGGGAGGAGCAGTGTGTAGCAATACGGGGGAGTGTGTAGGTAGTAGGAGCAGTGTGTAGCAATACTGGGGAATGTGTAGGTAGTGGGAACAGTGGTAGCAATACTGGGGAATGTGTAGGTAGTGAGGAGCAGTGTGTAGCAATACTGGGAATGTGTAGGTAGTGAGGAGCAGTGTGTAGCAATACGGGGGAATGTAGGTAGTGAGGGCAGTGTGTAGCAATACGGGGGAGTGTGTAGGTAGTGAGGAGCAGTGTGTAGCAATACTGGGGAGTGTGTAGGTAGTGAGGAGCAGTGTGTAGCAATACTGGGGAATGTGTAGGTAGTGAGGAGCAGTGTGTAGCAATACTGGGGAATGTGTAGGTAGTGAGGAGCAGTGTGTAGCAATACTGGGGAATGTGTAGGTGAGTGAGGGCAGTGTGTGAATACTGGGGAATTGTGGGTAGTGAGGAGCAGTATGTAGCAATACTGGGGAATGTATAGGTAGTGAGGAGCAGTATGTAGCAATACTGGGAATGTGTAGGTAGTGAGAGCAGTGTGTAGCAATACTGGGGAATGTGTAGGTAGTGAGGAGCAGTGTGTAGCAATACTGGGGAATGTGTAGGTAGTGAGGAGCAGTATGTAGCAATACTGGGGAATGTGTAGGTAGTGAGGAGCAGTATGTAGCAATACTGGGGAATGTGTAGGTAGTGAGGAGCAGTGTGTAGCAATACTGGGGAATGTGTAAGTAGTGAGAAGCAGTGGTGAACATTATGTATCCTATGTGTTGGGATTTAATGAAAAGATAATAAGTGATAATTATGTATTGTATTTATACAATTAATTACCTTAAACAAATATTAACTGTGTAAACTATATAAAAGTAACTTAAATCCCAAAGTAAAAAATTGAAATGTCAGTGACCCTCAATAAATAATTAAATTTTATATAAAAGTTTTGGAATATTATTAATTTTGGATACACTATTTTGGGTGAGAAGAAAAGAAATCCAGAATAAGACAAGAGGTAGAACAGACTCAGTAGTGAAAGACTGACCTTGCCACACTCGTCCTTCTAATTAAATCTAATATTTCTTTCTCACTCATTTTTCTGTTGGCTTTGATACTGTTAGTGTTGGCAATGGGACTAATTGTGTGGACATGGTCTGGTAGTGGTACTTTGATGGTGGGGTAACTATGATGGTCAAATCATTTGGAAGTATATGTCGATTATTAATATATTCCTTAGAAAACGCTAAAACCTGTTGAGGGTAGTCAGTTTGACTATACACAGGCGAACTGCTGCAATTGCGTATACCAGAGTCCTTCATCATCAAGGACCACCCTCCTTCCTGGACAAGACACTTATCTATTCTGCCTGGACACACTGCTTACTACACCAGCACACAATTGCGTGATACAATGAAGGAGACACAATATGTTAGTGTCACCTCACCTGGCAACTGATAAATGTTTACCTCTGCAATAATAGGAACAAAGTATTCGTGTGCGTGTGTGTGTGTGTGTGTGTGTGTGTTTGTGTGTGTGTATGTGTATGTGTACTCAGTTGTACTCACATAGTTGTGGTTACAGGGGTCAAATCACAGCTCCTGGCCCCGCCTCTTCACTGTCCGCTACTAGGTCACTCTTCCTGCTCCATGAGTTTTATTATACCTCTTCTTAAAGCTATGTATGGATCCTGCCTCCACTTCATAACTTCCCAGACTATTCCACTTCCTGACAACTCTGTGACTGAAGAAATACTTCCTAACATCCCTGTGATTCATCTGAGTCTTCAACTTCGAATTGTGACCCCTTGTTGTTTCCCATCTCTGGAACATCCTGTCTATGTCCACCTTGACAATTTCTCTCAGTATTTTATATGTCGTTATCATATCCTCCCTATCTCTCCTGTCCTCCAGTGTCATCAGGTCGATTTTCTTTAACCTTTCCTCCTAGCTCCGGGACTAGTCTAGTTACAAACCTTTGCACTTATTCTAATTTTACATGCTTGGCAAGGTGTGGGTTCCAAACTGGTGCTGCATACTCCAATATAGGTCTGACATACACGGTGCACAGGGTCCTGAACCATTCCTTATTAAGATGTCGGAATGTTGTTCTTAAGTTTGCTAGGCGCCCATATGATACAGAAGTTATTTGGTTGATGTGCGCCTTACGAGATGTGCCTGGTGTTATACTCACCCCGAGAGCCTTTTTCTTTAGTGAGGTTAGTTGTCTCCGGCCCCCTAGCTGTACTCAGTCTGCTCTTCTTGCCCTTCCTCAATCTTCATGACTTTGTACTTTGGTGGGGTTGAACCCAGGAGCCAGTTTCCCAGGCCTGAGCCGTCCAGATTCCTTTGTTTGTTGGTCCTCCCGATTAATTTACAACTTCCATCATCTGCAAAAGGGGCACTTCTGAGTCTTTCCTTCCATCATGCCCTTTTAACAGCCCAGTCCTAGGACTGACCCCTTAACCCCGCGCACATTGACATTTCCGCCAACTCCTGTTTTGACAGATATTGCTGATTCATTGCATCATTTCCGTTATACCTGCCTGGTCTTCCAGCTTAACACTAAAAGACCAGGCAGGTATAAC